>OX637660.1:3151505-3263479 GCA_951802225.1 Euspilapteryx auroguttella | reverse complement strand
CCATCCCGAACGGTCTTGGCTTCACGTGACTTGAAATCACTAGACGGAGATAACAAATCATCACACTAAGTGGGAAGAACCTGTATCTAAAGTGCCCGAAACATACATAACAATACAGAGACGAACATTACACCCAGACCGAGAAACAAACATCGATATTCATTATAAAAATGTTCGCCCCACCGGGTATCGAACTCAGGTGCACTCGTTTTTCAGTCCACATCACTACCAACTAAGCTACGGAACAGTCAGACATAGGATTTATTCCGCAAAAACGTTAAATTGCACTGGCAAAGCTGCACACTATGTAGTGAAAAATTTTAAAAAAAAAGCTTTACTAGGAAGCTATCTACAGTTTATATTTCAGTAAGAACCCAAAGAAGTAAAATACCAAAGTAAATTTTTTTTAGGACTCTAGGAAAATACATCATCCACATAAGCATAGAGATAGTAGAAAGGATATCAGGTGGTAAATTTTTTTTATGTAGTTGCAACCTGAAATCGCTTTACACTGGGTGGCCGGGCGCGGGCACTAACTTGCGAGGAATTTCGTTTCGGTCTTGGACACAAAAATAGTTAACAAAATTAAGCTGAACAAGCGTGAGGGAAATTCCGACGAGTTTTTAATGAACCGCCGCAGTCGGACGGACCCTGGGCCAGTGCTGGGAAGGAAGATTCAAACGAAATCATTTCGTTAGACAACCAAAGATGCTACAAAATATTTATAATAAAAAAAATATTGATTATGCTCATAATTCTCACTTTGTCTCATTAGACATTAGACGTGATGACCGCATCATTCGATTGGTTTTCCCATCTTTTAGTAATTTTACTTTACCATTTTGGCTTTTATTCTAAACAAATAAGTTTAGAAACTTATACGTTTGCACTGTCCACTATCATGCAATTCACGCAACAAATTAAAAAGTCCTAATAAGTAGTAAGTACCAATGTCGCGTTTGACAAATACGATAGGAAGATTATGAAGTGTTTATATGTAACATAAGTTAAGTAAATAATGTTTTCTTCTTTCTTTAAAAACAGAAGCTTTAAAATAACGTGTTATTTTCTTTAATACCAGGCAAATTGTAATAAATAAGACAAAGCTAAATAACAATACGAATCACTTCTGCCAACAAGCGGTCAGTCGAAATTTATTCACAGAAGAACTTTAAAACAATAGAAGCTCTTTTACTATTGTTCAAATTATTGTTTTTCAATACAATGAGCTTTTGTAAACCTCGTGTTTTTTTATACTAAGAAGCTGTATTGTAACGTTTCTAAACCCGTAAAAAAAATGCATACACAAACCTAAACATGTGTTGGGTCGGTCCCTTTTATAGGCTTTACTAAGTATTTCTATTTAAGGCGGTAACTCACGGTATGGCGCGAAATTCAAAATTTTTCACGTTTTTTAATTATTTTGGCGAAATTATTCATTTTAAATAAAGTTTAAATGAATTCGCGTACGTAAAAACCTATTTCCCACATTGTGATATATCGGTTTTGAAAGACAGAGTTACCGATTTTGTGTATATTCAATGAACTTGTTTTTTGGCCTTTTACCCCTTAGACACAAAATCTGTAGGTCTGTCTTCCAAAAACGTTGTATTGCAAAGTGGGAGATGGTTTTTTACATACGCGAATTCATTTAAACTTTATCAAAAATTTATACTTTCGCCAGAATAAATAAAAAACACGAAAAAATTTGAATTTCGCGCCTTAGCGAAAGTTACCACCTTAATTTAAGGTGTCGTAAAAGGCAAGAGCACCCGAAGAACAAGCAGCAGCGTCTATAGTTGAAAATTTTAAACAGCTATACGGGCAGGCTTTGCAAAGCGTGGTGATTCTCGCAAAAAATACCCCACAAAATGTTTGTCCATATGGCGATCTTCAGGGCTATGTCCTGCAGTGGATATCTTTCAGCTGAGTTTATTTCATTTCTAATGATATACAAAAAAAAAACTTTTTATAAAAAAAATAAACCGCCGAAAAAACTGAAAAGCATTAAATAATAGGGAAACATTTTCTATTAGGCCTTAATTTACTCACTTCTTAAAGTAATTTTGGATTACCAAGAAATTTTAAGTCGGCGCCACACCACACAAGCAAATTCATTATCTATGTAAAGCGCGATGCGCAGCGGCATACGTTTTTCGGTTATTTCTTTGAATTTCAGGTAATTTAGTGATCTTTATTCGTTGATTCTGTGGCACCGACTCAAAATTTCTTGGTAATCCAAAATTACTTTAAGAAGTGAGTAAATTAAGGCCTAATAGAAAATGTTTCCCTATTATTTAATGCTTTTCAGTTTTTTCGGCGGTTTATTTTTTTTATAAAAAGTTTTTATTTTTTGCTTTTCAGTTTTTTTTGGGCTAATTTTTTGACCCCAGCTAATCATACTTCACCGGGTGGTCGCACCCCACAAGGTGGCCACACAACCTGGTGAAGGTTGAGGGACTAACAGGATGAGGTTCGATCACGACCGGTCGGTGAGGCGATTTGTGAGGGAGGCCTATGTCCAGCAGTGGACGTCTTTTGGCTGATTTTATTTCATTTATAAAGGTATTGTAAGTAGGTATCAAAAGTTATAATGTAACACGGAAATGCAACCTGTGAGTGGATAAATCGACCCGCCGACCAAAAAGTCACCCCTATTTTCCCACCCTTAGGGTGGGAATTTTATTTCCAAATTTTTATGGGACCAACTTCAAGGTATACCCTGTCGATTAAAAAAAGAATTATCAAAATCGGTCCACACAGTAAAAAGTTATGCGTGATCATACATAAAAAAAAAAAAAAAAAATATATATATATATATATATATATACGCGACGAATTGAGAACCTCCTCCTTTTTGTTTTTTCGTCGGTTAAAAATACGTTTATTTATGTCATAGGCTAGTGTTACCTACTCCAAAACTATTAGAATTCCAGGAAGGTCAAATAAGCTATTTAGTAGGTAGGTATTTAAGTAAAAGGAAGCAATTATGTAAGAACAGTGTAACTCTGCATTAGCAATGAATCAGTATTTGTAGTCAATACAATCAACAATCAACACTGATAAATATTTTCTTGGAATGTATCTTTTGCTCTGTTAGACTTTGTAATGTAATCTTTCCATTGATAAGAATTAACTTCCTGTGACTTTGATTATTTTTAATACATATTTAAAATTGTTTAACAAAAATAAAAGCTGTTGCCGGCTTCCACTTGTCTTGCCTTGACAGCACTACTAGAAAAGTATACGAAAGTTCGTTCCGGAATCATTTTTGTACGAAACTATTACTTATTTCAGGACGTGACCACGTGAGGGGGAGTCATAATTTTCTACTCATTTCCTTTGCAACTAGGTATATGACATTTCACGAAAACATTGTTTTTTTTAAGTTTTTTTTGTTGTTATGAAAATATTTACGAAATTACCTGAATGCGAACCTTCTAAAGTGGAAGAATACACTAGAATGGACAGCGACAGTCCAATGCACAAACAGGTAACACAAAGGGAACTATTTTCCAAAAAATCATAGTAATGTCACTTCCGTGCAGAATTGCGAATTCTGTTTGTACATTTCCGCCATTTTAAAATTCGAACATTTCAATCAATCGCAGAGGACGCGTCAGAGTGAGTGAGGTGCAATAAAGCTAGGAAGCCTTCCATTTTCAAAATGTTAGCTTTCGCTCTAACACTGACGCTCCTGCTACCTCTTGCTCTATTGAACGTGATTTTTCACCCGTTATTGGCATGCGTTTGATTTCTCGTGTGTATTTTGTTGTTGTTTTTTTTTGTACCTATTCATATTTTCTTCTTAAACTTATTAAAACTTTGTCTTTTTTATAGCTTATGTGTGTTAAAACAAACGAGGCGGCTTATGTCCGAAAATGTGATAATGATTACACTCATATAAACAATACCCCATTCAGACGATTCGAAGTATATAAAAAAAACATAATATTAAAGATCTTTAAACTATATTTTTAATAAGTATATATTTTTAGTAAGTACCTCGGTAATATGAACATTAAAATTAGGACTCAAAAAGTGCGTGCCAATGTTGAAAGACATTATCTTACACTAAGTCTAAAAATATAATTGTATATAGAATCTATAGGTAAGTTAGGTTCATGGTAGGTCTTAATTCCTAAACCATATACAAAACTGCCAGAAACATTGAATTAGTACTAGGGGACTAATAATATTTTACAATTATTTTATTCTAATCAAAAACTAATCCCGTTCAAATTAATACCACGATAACGCTTTTCCAAATGAAAGTCCAACGAACAATGAGCGATAAACGATGACTTCGTTCATTAGCTAACGATGTTTTTTTCATACTATAAAAGGGTCTTACCCAGTCGGTCCGTTGCCATTACAAATACAAACCTTGTCAGTAAAGGACTATGTCTTTCAAATCAGTTAGCAAAAAACTTTGTTAGTATACTAATATGGAATTTAAACAAATTATCTGAGAAAAAGTATAAAAGTGAAGTGAAATGTTGAAAAGTGTTATGAAGACTCGAAGAAAAAATACCATAATTATTTCATTACGAATCTCGATTCATGTAGTAAATAAATAGTGCAAATGGGTAACAAACGAAAATCAAGATGTCGTAGAACTCCAGCAAGCCGGTAAGAAACCATGACATAGTGAATTCTACCAGTGATTCATGATAAAGGGAAAAACACAAAGAGAAGAATTCAACTAATTAGTATCAATATATATAAAACTCTTCCGTTACTGACTGACTGACTGACTGACTGACTGACTGACTGACTGACAGACAACGCAGAGCCGAAACTACTGGGCGTAGCGGGCTGAAATGTTGCATGTAGGTTCCTTATGGAGTGTAGGTGAGCACTAAGAAGGGATTTCCCGAAATTCCCACGGGAACGGGAAAAAACGGGAATTTTGTGTTTATGAGAAATCTGCGCGGGAAAAACCGCGGGGCAGCCTCTAGTAATATAATAAAGAGGATCATAACAATTATTTCTGCAAAAGAAATATTGAAGACAAATATTCCTTTGAACCAAGAATGAAGGAATTCTACCATGTTAAGAAGAAAGGAAAAACAAGCGTGAGTTATCGGCTGCAAGTTATAAACATTATCGAAGAAAAAGAAGGAAATAAGAATGGCTGTTTCATCATCATCAGACAGGCACATTTCACTACTGGATATGCAGACCCTCATCATTCATCAATGGAATAAAGGCAAATAATTAGAACAGTTCATCAGAGGTATCAATTTTAGATTTTTTTTATCATATTTCAAAAGCCAAAAATAAGTTTGAAAGGAATTTAATATTTTAATAAGATATTGTGCTAGCTTTTTTTATTATACGTTATGAATAAGTAGTGGGAATTCTTGACTCTTTTCGTGAAGTATTTCAGACATCCATTCTTGGTTCATTCTCCCCACCGTTGACGATTTGAGTTGATAAAGCTTTTTTCTGAGGGAGGTCAAAGAAATCATCAAGAGAGGTTGCCCCCCGTAGTTATTACGTTTAAATAATCGTTTATCTAATCTTAATAATCTAATCGTAATCGTTTCGTAATCTTTATTATTTCCATCACCATAGTATGCTATCGACTGCTAGTATGCTATTGAATCTTCAGAAGATACTGTTTTTGTTATAGATCTTGATCGAACTGTAGATAATTATTTCTTCTTCAAGTGTGTGGAGTATATCTTTCATTACTATTGTATTTTTTTGTAAACAGCTGTGGAGAGAGGGAATAGCTTTGTTCGAGGGCTCTCTCTATCTTTGTTGATCCAGTTACTTTGTTGGTTGAACCATTTGATACATCCTTTTTATATAATGCATCCTTTTATGTATCCTTTTATCCTGTTTGTAAAGGCTTTTTTCGTTCTTGTGACAAGTATATCCCGAAGAGCGGACAGGTTTACTGTATCACATGCTTTTTCGATGTCTAGAGCAAGTACTTACATACCGGCTCCCCATTCCTCATCCAATACTATTCTCAGTGTAAATATGTGGTCATCAGTGGATCTCTTGTTTAAGAAAGCCGTATGTGTCTCTGATGTCGCATCAGGTTTCTGAATCACAAAAGTCTCGTTTATTCGGTATGCTATTTTTATATGGTAAGAGAGATGCGGCGGTACTCGTTTATACCTTTTGACGTAGTCTATTCTTTTGGATTCTTATTGTTAGTCTATGCATTTTTCATGTGTTTTGCAATCTCGTTGAGTAGTTTTGCTTTATGCAATTCAATAGCTAAGCATTACCCGGAGCTGTTCTTTTTCTCATACGCTCGATGATTTTGTTAATGTCTTCAGATCAGATGTTGCTGATCAGATATAGCATTTATTATAGTAAGAATCTTATTTTTCCTTTAGTATACATATAGCAGTTTCATGCACAGTGCCGGTTTCTGGCTTATCAAGTTTTCAAGAAGTTTCTTACAAGAATGATAATCAAGTCTTTCTTCTGCCTGCCGCAGGCAAGCTCTTCACTCCTAAAAATTAATAACTGGATCATTGGATACCTTCATTTTTAGATATTTTGCTTTTTTTAAATTTGCCAGGGCTTTTCGGTGGTTCCTGCATGTAATGATTATGCTATTTATCATTAATTGCTCTGTGGCAGTTTCCTTGATTATTGTGACAATGTTATCCCACGGGATAGTTCTTTCCTCGCTATTCTTATTTAAAAAGTTTGAATTATTTGACCTTTTCCCGTATTTTTGCTTGAAATTCTATAAGGTTTTGTTGTATGTTGAAGTAATTCAAAAACGCATTTTGTGATTGTGATTTGGGTTTTCCTTTTTGGGGTTCTTATTATTTTGTTTTCTGCTACTATCCTCAAATAATTTTGTGATCGGAGTATTTTGTCTTCGTCCATTCGGCTTTGATAAATGAAAATGTTGTATCAATTGGGTGGTTGGTCAGAATGTGGTCCAGCTGAGATTTTTTGTTTCAAGAAGACTATGTTAGTTTACAGGAATCTCGGGCAGCAGTTGTGTCGATGGAGAGTCTATAGCTGTAGGCGGTGTCCAATAGCATTTCTCCATTAGCGTTGGTGTATTAATGTAGCAGAGTTTTAGCTATCACGCCCTGCTTTTGAAATTTGGAGATATCTCTAGCCCAATGTGGGCGTTAAAATCACCCAATAGTAATAAGTGTCGCTTTTTTGGTTTCTGTCCAATCCAATATTATTTAGTTAGCGCTCAGGCAGCTTCTATTACTGCGTCGCACCTTCTTCGCATCGATTTTATAAGAAGGGTTATCACAATTGTTACACTCTTCATTTACGTAGATAATAAGTGCTTCTTTGGACCTTGCAGATTAGTTATATTTGAATGAGACGGATCTCTATGAAGGGCACTGGCTGTCCACAATAACATATATTTTTTTGTAATATAATATGTTAGATTCCACGGCTAAAATATGTTTGTGTTGTAGAATCGATAAAATCTTTAGCAGTTTTCAGCCTGCGTCAACAACGGTTGGTAAGTTAATAAGTACGGTTTTGGAAGCAGATAGTTTTTATAACAACGTTGGTGGAAAGGGAAACAACAAAGTAATAAACTTAAGACACGTGTTATTTGTTTCTTTACATTGAGTGAGAAGGATTTAACGGTTAAGATAATTGTATATTCAGCTCTTTGCACGTGTTAATTGTTTTTTTTTTTCGCTTTTTTTATTTACCTTTACATTGACTGATGTCATTTCTAAAAACCCATATTTTCCTGTATATTTATAGACAATCAGATTTTCTTTTCGATACAGTACTTTTTCAAAGTGTTCATGTCATTAACTGCTATGATATTTTATTTTCAAACCCGTAAATGTTATTACTAAATAAACATATTTTCTGTATATTTATGGGCATATGCTTTATTACCAGATTAGTACTTTTCTAACCTGTATATGTCATTTCTAAATATACATATTTTTCTTTTTTAATTCATTTCTAAATATATTTTTTTTCTGTATATGTATCTGCATATCTGCTACAGTATTAGATCAGTACTTTTCAAACCTGTAGATGTCATTTCTAAGTATACATATTTTTCTGTATATTTATGGACTTCTGCTTTATTACCAGATTAGTTCTTTTGTAACCTGTAGATTTTATTTCTAAATATATATATGTATTTTTCTGTATATTTATGGACTTCTATATTACCAGATTAGTATTTTTCTAACCTGTAGATGTAATTTCTAAACATACATATTTTTCTGTCTATTTATGGATTTCTGCTATATCAGATTAGTACTTTTGTAACCTGTAGATGTCATTTCTAAATATACATATTTTCTGTATATTTATGGGCATATGCTTTTTTACCAGATTAGTATTTTTCTAATCTGTAGATGTCATTTCTAAATATACATATTTTTCTGTATATTTATGGACTTCTGCTATATTACCAGATTAGTACTTTTACTCAGTAGAAAATATACTGATTTCGCAAATGTCGGGAATATCTTGACTAGGTAATGGCAAGGATTTTTGTTTCGCACTATAGACACTTTAGTCTTTGTAGACGAGGTTTTCGCAGACTCTGGATTCTAGGGCGAAGTTTTTGCAGTGTTCCAGTAAGTTTATCGCCACATACTGCTGTCTCGTAGTACTCATCGCCAAGTACGTTTGCTCAGGAATAATGGTGGAATAACATATTTTTACTATATAGATTAGAGCGATCACAGCAACAGATAAACCTCTCACGGTTTTCGTTTGCTGGTTATTGTAAAATGTATGATGTTATTATATATCAATAAAATATTAAAAAAAAAAAAAAAAAAAAATAGTTAGAGGATTCGAGATTTTGGATAGGGTTCGAATATTTATTATGTTCATGATATAACGAGAATTTATCATTTTTAACTAATGAGAATTCTAACACTTAACTCTATAAATAAGTTTATATAAAAAACCTGTAGATGTCATTTCTAAATATACATATTTTTCTGTATATTTATGGATATCTGCTTTATCAGATTAGTACTTTTCTAACCTGTAAATGTCATTACTAAATAAACATATTTTTCTGTATATTTATGGGTATATGCTTTATTACCAGATTAGTATTTTTCCAACCTGTAGATGTCATTTCTAAATATACATATTTTTCTGTATATTTATGGGCATATGCTTTTTTACCAGATTAGTATTTTTCTAATCTGTAGATGTCATTTCTAAATATACATATTTTTCTGTATATTTATAGACTTCTGCTATATTACCAGATTAGTACTTTTACTCAGTAGAAAATATACTGATTTCGCAAATGTCGGGAATATCTTGACTAGGTAATGGTAAGGATTTTTGTTTCGCACTATAGACACTTTAGTCTTTGTAGACGAGGTTTTCGCAGACTCTGGATTCTAGGGCGAAGTTTTTGCAGTGTTCCAGTAAGTTTATCGCCACATACTGCTGTCTCGTAGTACTCATCGCCAAGTAAGTTTGCTCGGGAATAATGGTGGAATAGTTAGAGGATTCGAGATTTTGGATAGGGTTCGAATATTTATTATGTTTATGATATAACGAGAATTTATCATTTTTAACTAATGGGAATTCTAACTCTAAACTTTATAAATAAGTTTATTCATATAAATATCAGATGAAAAAGATGCAGATTCTAGAATTTTATGAATATTAGATAAAGTTATTGGGGCTTGTTACGCGGCAAATCGAAAAACAAGCTTTCTACAAACTAATTTTATTTCTTAAGACTAATACAAAGAACTTGTTGGGTTGAGATCGTGAATAGGAATGAATCTCTGGAAGCAAGGATCGTGGTTGATATATGGGAGTTTGAGGAGGGGCACAATGTTTATAGTAGTAGGAATTCGTGGATTTGAAGTGGGACTCCTAATCACCTATTGTGAATCACCCGCTCGCCTCGAGCTCAGTTTATCTTTTTAACACCACGTTGCTAATGACCATCGATGCCAACCGACTAAATAGCTCACCCTTTCGTCTATATGTCTTTGGTAATAATTGAAGTATTTGTGATTTAACGAAATATTCACTCTCTTTAGTGTCTACGTCTTTATTCACAGAAGTATATATTTTTCGAATGAATCTTTTGGTAACTTGAGATCTTCTTTTTTTGTTATTTCAAGTTCATTATCGTTTGAAAATAATGGTATTGTTACGCGGCGAATCAAAAAATAAGCTTTTTAAAAAAACTAATTTTATTTCTTAAAACTAATACAAGAGAACTTGGTCTTGACGTTGTAGATGACGAGGTTGTCGCAGACTCTGGATCCTTGGGCGAAGTTTTTGCAATGGTCCAGCGAGTTTGTTGCCAAATACTGCTGTCTCGTGGTACTCATCGCCAAGTACGTTTGCTCAGGGATAATAGTGGAGTAGTAAGAGGATTCAGGATGTTGGATAGCGAGTGCATATATTGATATGATATAAAGAGAATTTGTCGTTTTTAACTAATTGGAACTCTATAATATATATAAATTTATTCATATAAATATAAGATGTGATTGATGCGGATTCTAAAATTTTGTGAATATTAGATAAAGTTATAGGGGCTACGAGGTTTTTGTTATTTCTCATATGACTTGAAGATAGTAATTCTTTATATAAGCGGATAGTTGATATAACCTGAAGGATGGATTGCACCGGATTTAATATACTCGCTACAATATCATCAATGTCTTTTTCTAATGAGTTGACAGATTCTAAGATTTGAATGGATACAGTGGTTATTTCCTCAGAGATTGCTAAATTGAATATCGATTTTGAAGTTTCATTAAAATAAGAATTGATTTTAACTAGATTTTGATTGATAACATGTTCGTCGTAAGAGATTTTTAAAATAGTATCGTTAAAGTGTGTAATTGTGGAGGATATTATTTGAAGTTGTAAGTTTTCCTAAGGATTTTATTTTTCTGGCAAATGAGACAAGAATCGACAGATTTTTTATTTTTTATGTCATACCTTTTCAGAAGAAATATTCACGGATTTTCCTAGTTGTTTCGACTACAGCTCGATGTCCTGCGAGAGGGTCATCGTGATATCGTTTGAGAATTTTAGGAATCATTTCTTTATCGGGAGTGGTAACTTTATTTCCGAAAATTACGATATTTACATCATAGATATCAGCTAAATATGCAGTGACATATTTTTGTTGGTTGCCATGCATTTTACATGTGCGATCGTTCTCAAGATCGGGAACATATAAGGTTTCAATTGTATAGGATTGTAGGCAACTGAGTAGGACTTTAAAATAACTTTCTATATCCCATGGATCGTAATGACTTGGTCGTGTGACTCCAAGGAACAAAATATTTTTGTTTGAGATTAGAGCAAAGTAGATCCACTTGATAAAGTTCTTTAGTTTTTTCTAAGTATAGTTGAACTTGGGAACAAAGATTAATGGATTCGTCAGAGAGTTTGTTATTCCCGTATAAGGTACTTAAAATGGGAACGAAAATGTTTTTATGACGCTTGTCGAATAAGTTATCGGGACTGAATGTTAATTTACCACTTTTGAATCTCTTCTTCTTGCAATGAAAAACGGCCTGCGTCAGAAAGGGTTGTGAAACCTTTTGTTCTCAACATGGCTCCCATGTTGGAACTGAGACCATTTACAAACACGCTTAAGGCGGTTTCTTTGGTGGTTGCCAAATGTCCTAACAAGGTATGATCACCTATTTCTGCATTTAATTTTTCTACGATCTTATTTCTGCAAAGATCGACTCTGTGGAAATATTCTGTACCGATTCATTCGGTCTTTGGAACCTAGACTGCAATTCGAGATTGAGATGGGATATGGTTTTGACATTTGAGAACTTTTCTATTGTGAAAGATCTAAGTTCAGACCATGATGATATATTTTTAGCATGTATATCTGATGCTCCTGATCCTGTCATATTATTTAAGGCGTAAATTAATAATATTTTGGCTTGCTCGGTTGTTCCGAGTTTGAAAGCGGAATCACAGGATCTGATAAATCTATAAACCTGATCATTATTTACAGTATCAAACGTTTGGATTAATTTTAGTAAGGTTTGGATGTCGAGAGACATTTTGGGGATCTTTGAAGTATTGGGCTTGGTTTCGTTAAACATAGATATAATAAAATAGATATTGAAGGATTTAGGATATAAAGGAATTGGAATTGAATATGAATTGGAATTGAAAATGGAATGGAATAGAATTGAGCAAACAAGCTTAACGACTCACCAGAGTAACAGTAACAGGCTTCGCATACTGGTTGCAGGTCCGGCGCGCAGTTAAAAGGTACCGTAGCCTGGCGATGCTTTCCGGGTCTACGTTGACCACGTCTTTTCGAAACACACGTACACGATCCTACCGACTGCGCCAAATTTGTTACGCGGCGAATCAAAAAATAATTATCATTATGCTTTTTATAATTTTCTACCTTAGTTTATAATGACACCAAGCTAGTGTATCTGTGGAATTAGGTATAATGTAACGTTTTGTATCATTGTGGGAGAGTCATAATATTTTATTAATCTTTTGTGTGAACACAATATATTTTATACTGCGAAATCTATACATTTTTGCAATGAGATGAGTTTAATTAAATAATATTCGTTTAAAATCTTGAATTCTAATTTTTTTTGTAACACATTTATTGACCCCTTTTGCTTTTGTTATAATGCAGTCTTCCGTTTTAATTGCATACATTTTGGATCGCAATCCAACAAACTCTGTTAGTAATTTTCCATTCATTTCATCTTTAAAAAAACCTAACCTTTTAACCCTAACCTAAACCTAAAACCTAACTCTCTGTAGAAATCATCACAAAATATCTGATAAACAAAGCTGTCAGTGTCTGTGTATAATAATTTTAATTCTGAAAATTTATTCTTCATATATCCATAATGAAAATCATACATAAGAGTTTTAGAAATGTCTATAAACTAAAACCCAAATAAATGGGTTTATTATACAGTAATTTAGTTTTCTGCAATTGAATCGCTACTATATTTTCCGAAAATATTGAAAGGCTGTGAAGTTCTGGATGAGCAATAAGACTCTGAGCACCTTGTGTTTTTCCTCGATTCTCCCAGTGTGTTAATAACTTTACAATCACACGCTTTTTAATATTTTCCATAGTTTTTCCAAAAATTGAATTGTTCATCAATTTGTAGAAATCTTTTTCAAAATCAGAACATGCTTTTGTACGCAGTTGAGTATTTAAATCGATATATGTCTTTAACCAAGGACTTTGATGGAATTTTTAAAGTAAACCTAATTTTTCACATTGCAAAATTTCTATCATAGTCATTTTTAATATTATTTAAACACATCAAAATTAATACTTTTATATTAATTATATTAATTGGATTATTGCACGAAAAGATCGCACATCAAACCACCGAGTAGCTATTACTCGGTTTGCGACTCGCATGACTAGTTTTGTTGCACTAAACCTTATTAAGTACCTACCCTCAGTAATATAAATGTGCATGTTAGTTATATACGTTTTGGAATGTTAACAAGTTTATTCCGTAAGTTTTATATTAAATGAAGTGTATTGTTAACATTCTGTTGTATATGTAATCAATAAAAATAAAATAAAATAAAATAAAAGGTTTCAATAATTAATTAAGTATGTACTTTTTCTTTTCATTCAAATTGAGAATCAATTTTTTATCTTTTGAACCTTCTATGCATATATTTTCGGGGCAAAGTGGAAAATCAGAATGGTTATCATGTAAACTGTCAGGGTATTCCAAATCTACCTCTAAAATGTATCCTATGTCTGAATCAATGGGTACATTATAGTCAGTATTTGGATCCCCCCATTCAAAGCTGTTCAGCGGTAGGTATTGTGACATAGCCCAACCATACAAGTTATTAAAAACTATCTTATTTAACATATCAAGATATATTAAATAAGATAGTTTTTTGTCTTTATCGAAATTGGCTATGAGGGGGTTATTAGCTTCTGCATATGCGATTGCTACATTGTGAAATGCCACCTCTTATAACAGATTTAATAAATGCAATTTTGTCAAAGTCTGTTAATAAATCCAATTGGATTAATAGTTTATCCACTGATGGTTTGGTGGGCATCATACAAAACTTTTATACTCATCAACTTTTTAAAAGTCATTAGCTAATTATCTATTTTAAATTTTAACTTGAAAGTTTAGTCATCACATAATACACAGTCTTTGATAAGAGTATAATACACCATTAGCTCACAATTATTATTCAAAAAAATATTTAAACATTAATCACTTCCTCGAAATTTTTATTTGTTAGCAAATGTGTATTTTTTACAATCTTTGCTGTTCGAAATTTCTTTAGTGATGTTATGAATGAGAGCACGAGTCTGTTGCTGGTGATTGGAACCATTACTTTTGACGTAATATTTTACTCTTACGTCTGCTTTTTTCCAATGCTCGGTGGGGTCTATGTTTTTATATTCTTCATATCATCGCCTCGATTTTTATAAGGTGTGTTGCAGTTGCTGCATCTTCTTTATTCGTAGATATGAATGCCATTCCTTCCTTCGTCAATTTGCCCACAGTTGACGACTTGGTTTTGGGTTTCTTCTTCGGTGACTCGTCCATGTCCATGTCCTTTTCATGGATGGGCGTAGAGGCTAAGATGCATTGTCACTGCCATCGGCCGGTTGCTCTGCATAATAGTAATGCTTAAAAGTGTTCTCCGAGTAGTCCGGGTAGTCTACCTCGTTGATTGTATCAAATGAGAGTGCCATCTGTAAAGAAGAATACGTTTTGATTGAGTACACATTCATAAAAAGAAGCAAAAAACACAAAAATGATAGTAATACACTGGTAGTTATGTATAACAATCAAAATACAAGTTTCGAATGCATTAAGGAATATACATAAATTAAAACAAAATAAGGTTACCCAAAAGTAATACTCACGTTGAAAGCTGTAGCACAAAGTATATATAATTGTTTGCGCAATGAGCTTTAATGTATGTATGCATTTGCGATTAGATTGCAACAGGAATGTGAAAGTTTTAGAGTGCGTCACGCAAATAAATGCGAGAAACACTTATTAGATAATAAATAATTAATAACAAAAGAATATAAGTATTTATAGACAAGCATACAGGGTAACTGCAAAATATCACGTTCCTTACACGGGATATTTCTATTTGATCATACTAATTCAAATTCAAATTAATTTATTTGCATAATATACGTAAAATAGGTGTTATGTTCTGTGCAAAATAAGTAGATTTTGATGTAGGTAGGTAGGTAGATACTATGAGTACAATAATGTAGTATTTTCAACAATTTGTTGGCAACCCGTGGTTAAGTAAAAAATTAGGTTAACACGATGTATATTTCTCCAGCGTAGCGAACGGAGCTTGGGTTAGTTTGTTAACCAAATGTACTGTAAGCAACTGCAAGTGGGTTGCCTGGAAGAAATCGCTTTTAGCGATAAGGCCACCCATTGCATGCAGAAACTCTGTACCTTTATTTATATAGTATAGTTATATATATTATACTCTATAACTGATTTGTACCTATGCATTAAAGAGTCTTTCTATTCTTTTGTAAGCCTACACTGAAAACCAGATCGGTCCAGCCATTTAAGTGCTAGGTACTAGGGAAAACAAATAAACACAAACATTAATCTAAACGCATATACCGTTTGGATTAGTGTTTGATTGAAAAAAAATTGGAACAAATCTACGATAGTATCCTGCTAGGCCTAGAAATTATTTTTATATATTTACATGATTTTGGAGCTTGACATTCTTTAACGGCTTGGGATTCATTCTTTAGAAATTATATGTCCTTATTAAGCTATTTTTTGTCTTAAAAAATCGCATTTGTCTGACGTTGAGACCGTATTGGCCGTAATTCAAAGACTTCAGTGAGTTTTTGTTCATGTTCTTGGAGGCTGGATGCAAAATCTACGATATCATCTGAAAAAACAAAACATATATCGTCTTATAAACCGTACAGGACACTATCCATTTCACGTTGGCATGTGGCAGGGGCATCTTTTTAGTCCAAAAGACATACCTTCGTAAAAAATCGTAATGTAGTAGGAAGTGTTGAAAGTAGTCTTATGGATATCATTGTGATCTAATTCAATTTTTTTTTCAACGTATTGCGATTATGCCAAATTGTTACGCGTTGTTGTTTTTTTTTAATAATTTTATTTCTTAAGACTAGAGGTGAGAATAACTGCTATTTTTCAATCGCATGCGATCGCTGTTATGCTATTTTCAAACAACTGCGATTTTAAAATGCGATCGCATTTTCGTTGCCGGATCGCATATCATGCAACGGCAACGAAAATGCGATCGGCAACGAGAATGCGATCGGCAACGAAAATGCGATCGGCAACGAGAATGCGATCGGCAACGAAAATGCGATTGACAACGAAAACGCAGGATGTAACTAGACATGCAAGTTTGCTCTAATATCAATGTTAAGGTGGTAACTCTCGCTATGGCGCGAAATTCAAATTTTTTCGTGTTTTTTATTTATTCTGGCGAAAGTATACATTTTTAATAAAGTTTAAATAAATTCGCGTATGTAAAAAACTATCTCCCATATTGTAATACAACGTTTTTTGAAGACAGACCTACAGATTTTGTGTCTAAGGGGTAGAAGGCCAAAAAACAAGTTCCTTGAATATACACAAAATCGGTAACTTTGTCTTTCAAAAACGATATATCACAATGTGGGAAATAGGTTTTTACGTAAGCGAATTCATTTAAACTTTATTTAAAATTAATACTTTCGCCAAAATTTTTAAAAAACGTGAAAAAATTTGTATTTCGCGCCATACCGTGAATTACCGCCTTAATATGGATATTTTTATCGAAGTGCAGCAATTTTATTATCGATATTTCAAAACCTTATACAATTTTTTTTCAGCAAAATGTATTTTTAGTACATTTCAAATTAATTCGATGAGTGAGATCGCAATACTTCAATGCGTTTCGTTGCTTTGCTAATGACAAGCTGTCACATGCGATCGCGTTTTCGTTGCTGACGGCAACGAGAACGCGATCGTTGCCGGGCAACGAGAACGCGATCGTTGCCGGGCAACGAGAACGCGATCGTTGCCGGGCAACGAGAACGCGATCGTTGCCGGGCAACGAGAAAGCGATCGTTGCCGGGCAACGAGAAAGCGATCGTTGCCGACGGCAACGAAAACGCGATCGCACTTTGCATTCGTTGTGAATAGCAATGCGATTCGTTGCCATGAAATAACGAGTGTTTTTAAATGCGATTGTAAATAACGACCACCTCTACTTAAGACTAATACCGAGAACTTGTTGAGTTGAACTCGAAAATAGTAATGAATGTGGGAATCAAATATCACTAAACATTAACTGTTTTGAGACTTACAATGATATAGAAAATAAAATTGTATACACATTATCTTAGTATTAAACAATTATAACTTTCATAAATACATTAAGATATCTGTATACAAAGACAACATAACAGAGCGTAATTATTTTGCATTATTGGGCAGGTTCCTAAATATGCTAAATCCTTTTTTTCTAGAAATTTGTCCTGTGAGTAACGTTGATAGATTTTGGTGTAATTTGTTACTCTGCTTGGCTTGGTTTTGATTTCTGTGTATGTGGAGAAGGATTTGTAATGTTGATACTGTCGTAGTTGTTCTCTGAAACCATATACAACTCTTACAATGCCCAACGGCTTCTTTTTCGAGATTTATCTTTCTTAATTACCAAAGTTCAACATATATTATCCTACTGATATTTCGGTTTTTTATTAAAAGTAAGATGTTATTTCTGAATATCCATAATGGTATATTTATGGACATCTTCTATCTTGTCAGGTTTGCTGGTGTACAATATTTAATGGCCTTTATTTCATTGATACGTTTTGAAACTTTGTATAATTTTTTTTGTTGGTGTTATTTCTAAATACCTGTCTGTGTCTTTTTATCTATGTATTTGTAGACAATGGACATCTATCTCGCAGTTCAGTTTCAATTATAAAATAATACTTTATGAAATACTCAAGAATATTATGATAGTTATAAAGCGATGTGGTCAAGAAGTATAGGTGTACTCTTACATTTGAAATTCCCACACAATATCTTTAATAAATATTAATTCAAGCTTTAATTCTACCTAAAAAACGGGGGGCATCAACTGTTATTTGTATTTTAGAGATAGTTGATATTTTATTATTGCGTGGTGCTTCATTGTTTTTAAATCGCATACTTTTATCAAGATTTTCAAAAATGTTATGTTTATATTTTACCTCCAGAATGTTAAAAAAAAATATTATTGTTTTCAACAATGTTCTGATTCAAACAACAGACACAATATAAAAATACAAATAATTTACCTTGAAATTTTTATAATGTTTATATCAAGGTTTAATTAGGATTAATGTTCAAAAAGTTGTGTCACTTTTAAATGTATTAGGTACTATAAGTATAAATTAAATTTTACTGTATCCTTTATGTTTTATTTTTCTTTGATATGTAAATCAAGGTAGAAATATGGTTTCTTTTTATTTAATAAATTTTTATATTTAAATGAATACCAACGTGTTATTTTTTTCTTTATGTTCACCCTTGTCTTACTTCCCCCCCATATAAAATACTAATTATATCAGTCAATATAGTGATAACGTTATAATTTAAATCGGGTTTGAGCTTATGGCTGGCTTTCTATGGGTTTAAATAAAATAATATGTCATACACCCTAGCTAGATACAGGTACAGGGTATACCTAGGATTTGGGCTCTGAGTGTGATGAATATTTAATAAATATTGTACTGTTTACCTATATCAATACATAGTATAAAATAAAGTCGCTTCCCGCGTCTGTCCCTATGTATGCTTAAATCTTTAAAACTAATCAACGTATTTGATGCGTTTCTTTTTATAGATAGATTGATTAAAGAGAAAGGTTTTAAGTATAATACATGCACCAAATACTAATAGGTTAAGCGGTACGAAGTTCGCCGGGTCGACTAGTATATATATATACATAGAACGATTCCATCGCTCTTTATAGCTTGTTTAAGGCTGGTATAAACGTAAGGTCTACTATCCCGTGGAGCATCATTAGGTAACTCAGAGGGAAGCCTATTATATGTACGGACGCTCAAAAAATAACAAATGAAAATAACATTAATCTTTACTGAGCGTCAATTGCACTAAAGTACTCAATTATATAAAATAAACTCTACGGGAAAGTAGTTACCAATTTAAAAACTCATTCTCAAAAAGTCTTTGTTTTTTTACAATCCTATTTAAATTACCTACTCACTGAAAAATTTAAACGTTCATCAAATAATCTAATATCGTCTTTACAGTTTTTGATAGTATTTCATATGATGTCGTGTCTTTATTTTAAAATGTATTTATGAATACCGTTCAAAGTATAGGGTATACTTACTTCAGTATCAAATTGGTATTAATATAATACCTGCACACTGCACGTTCACACAAATTTAAAGAACAAAAGTGAACAAAGCATTAGCTCGGTTTCTCAGGAAGAGCGTTTTGCTGTTCCTGCTAATATAAAACAGAGATTTTTACGGCCACTATGCGCTGAGGACACCTTGGTACTTGGAGGGGCTTACTTGTGGAAACCAGAAGCACCTTCAACTTTATCTTCAACTTGGTAAAAGTCTGAAAACGGGACCGTTTTTATATTATGTTGGCAACCGTCAAGAAAGGAACTTCTTGCAAAGAAGTTACGACACGATTTTGACTCATTTTCGGCTTAAAAGTTGAGTTAAATACGGAAAAAGTCAAGCCAAACTGTAGATTTAGACCTTAGCAATCCATACTTCCATACTATATTATACTATACATATTATTAATATTATAAATGCGAAAGTAACTCTGTCTGTCTGTCTGTTTGTCCGGCTTTCACGAAAAAACTACTGAACCGATTTAAATGAAATTTGGTATATGGATAGTTTAGAGCCTGAGAAAGGACATGGCTACTTTTTATCCCGAAATTCCAGCGGAAAAATCGGGAATTTGATTTTTCAAGGAAAAATGCGCTCACAAAGCCGCGAGGCGTCCACTAGCAAGTTGATAAAGTTGTGAACCTGCAAAATTACCTTATCATCTCAGCCGAGAGACGTCAACTGTCGGAGGTAAAATTAACAACAGATCGACACAAGGCCGAGGTTTTGCTATAACCGCGACGCTTGGCAGGCTGGTTACCGATCGAAGTATAGCTCCTCAGGTTTTTCAAAGAAAGGACGCTGCTGTCCGTCCTTCAGGAGTTTTATTTATTTAGTTTACAACTCTATAGGCTACAGTCTGTAGGGTGCCCCTTCAATAGGCAAACACGTGAATGGGTACTTTATCCTTATTTGCTGAGCCACGTGACCGCGGCTTTGCATTCCGATCCTTTTAATGGAATTGCGTGGTAAAACTTTTATCTGTGTGTGTGATTTAATTAGCCGCTTACGCTTACATGGATGCTGCACTCTGTGTCTGAATTTTTAATTTTCTACGTGAAAACGGTGTGAATGGCTGCTGTCCGACATGAAATTGTTTTTCTACTAATAGATAGACGGGTGGGTAGCATTTCGGTAAAGTACTTGCACGGAATCCACATCGCGGTGGGTTGCAGTTTAGGTCAGTACGAATTGATTTGGTTCAGTAAAATTTTGTCCTATGTCGCTGCGTTTTCGCGTTACAGCGGATTGAACTTGTCAAAAAAAAAACTATGCTAAATCATTTGCACGTGTCTGCCTTTGGGGTTCATGGTTACAATCATCTTGAAAACAAAGAAAATCGAAGAGGCAGACACTTAGGGCTCTGCGTTTTCATGTGACGCAGGGGCAAAAATGTAAAAAAAAAAAAAACTCTACTAACTCATTTGCACGTGTCTGCCTCTGGGGCTCCTGATTACAGTCATCCTGTTAACACGTAAAATCGAAGAGGCATACATCTAGGGCTCTGACTTTTGTAGTTATTAATTTTTGATTTTTTTTATATGATTTAAAAAAAAAACCACAGACGTTGGCAGACGTGTATTTGCTCGCAGATTTTTAGTTGTACGACTGTTTGAAATTCACGGAATTAAGGCAATGCGGGTATTCATATGGAAAAGGTTGTCCTGGGGCGTTATTTTTGTCACTTTTTACAGAGCAGTAAGATTAATATTTGTCAATCGACACGGTATGCTTCAAAGTTGGAGATCATTCCAGAAATTCATACTAATACATCACCTTGTTTTTTTTTTTTCAGAAAAAACACCGGTTAGCTGTAGGGTAAAACGTCCTATTACCGCGGTAGTCAAAATCACGTCCTATTACGGCTCTATTTCATATTTTGCAATTTATGATTCGTTGTGACTATGTATGGTAAAAGTGACTACATAGTGTCCAAGGGAAACTAACACGTAACTTATTACCCAGCACTCGTGCGTTTAAAATCGTTTAAAATTACTTAAATTAATTATTTTGTGTAACGTCACCAAAGCGAGAAGCTGTTTCATACAAACGCAGACTGACTCGCGGTAGAACATTGAATTTTCAGACTTCGTTTTTAGTTCAAACAAGCACTTTAAGATTATGTTACTATATTCGAATACTTTTTACATTCAAGTAGTCTTAGTTAATCAAGTTGATTTCTGTTTAAAATCAAATATAACAAGTAAATATGAGTAATCAAAAGTCCACCGTGTTAGGAAGGCTATTTGAGGGTACCGCCTATTACGGAGGGTACCATCGGTAATAGGAAAAACGCAGTGTCGGTAATTTATAAATTTTGTGGTATAATAAATATAATTTATGAACATTTCGTTATTTAAGTGTATTTTTCATTAGTTCTCAAGTATAAAACCAATTTTGGAGGTACATGTTTTTTAACTAGAATCCTTGTTTTTGACGCTTAAAGTTGACAGTAAAATTTAAGTTTGTTAGAATACTGTGAAACCTAACGTATGAGTTTTAATGAAGAAATATAGTCTAATACAACGATTACTAACGATTTGAGAGTTTTATGGTAAAGTCAGAGTGTTCTTATGTGTATGTAATAACTTACATTACCGAAATATCTTTACATTATATTTCAGCATCAGGATATAAAAACTTCTTAGATATTTTAGAACCTACCGTATTAGGCTGTACGGAATCCTAACACGGTGTACGGAAATTACAGAGCTAATAATTTAACCGTATTATTCATAAATATACCGTACATTTTAAAAAGCTTTACTGCAGGTCTACTTATTTGGTTTGTTGTATGGTAAATACGTGACATCCTATCTAAATTGACATACGTCAAATAACTAAAATGCACTTTAACTTTTTATGAATAACAGGGTAAGTAAATAATGAAAAAACTTACACAAAAATATAAACTAAGGTTTATTTCGTACTTACGTATTTTCCCATCAATTTAATAATGTACTACTAGATTTTACCGCAACTTTGACACACCATACAAAACTGATTATGATTCGTTGGTTGTTTTATTGTATTTTGGTTTGCTGGTTTTTTGTTGTTTTTTTTTGTGTTCCATTTTATTGCATGTTTGTGTCAACGTTATTGTAAAAAAAATTATCTTTATTTTTTTTTAACTTTCTCCGCTTGGGTAGAAATCCATTTTCCATCTTTTTTAACCGTTAAACTAAACCTTCACTGACTGCACCCCGCTGCTTCGCCAGGTAAATTTTCCTTCAAATATGTTTTATTTGTAAGGTTTCATTAAAATCTATTTCGTAGTTTTTACGTGAAAGAGTTACAGACATCCTTTATTTCAAACTTTGTCGTTTATTAATATTAGTAGGATTATTAAAACCCTCGTCCGGGCCTTTTCAAATTAAATTAGGAGAAAAACGAACAGCAATTGTTTTATAACGAAGTTGAGGGGGTTATCAATTCGACCTGTATGTATGTTTGTATGCATGTTTGTATGCATGTTTGTCCACGATTATTTCGATTTTGTCAAAACCGGTTTTCACAAAAGTATTTTTTTAAATTCAGAAGAAGGGTTTTAGTACCTATTATGCATGTTTGTCCACGATTATTTCGATTTTGTCAAAACCGATTTACACAAAAGTATTTTTTAAATTCAGAAGAAGGGTTTTAGTTTTAGTACCTATTTTTAACCGATTTTAGAAAAGAGGAAGTTCTCAGTTTGGTTTGTATCAGTTTATTGATGTAGGTTTCGGGTACACGTCCCGGGACCTTATTAATATGTCTTTTCCATCCGCCGATCCTTAATGTAGATTAACAACAAATATTAAAAATTATGTTAATAAGCTAGCCAAATTTGCACAAATTACGCTTTTATGGGTATAACCTGCTCACATAAAGAAACGATCTCAAAATGGCGGCCGTTGTATGGGCTGTCTCTGTTCTCA
Source organism: Euspilapteryx auroguttella (assembly GCA_951802225.1). Classification (NCBI taxonomy): domain Eukaryota; kingdom Metazoa; phylum Arthropoda; class Insecta; order Lepidoptera; family Gracillariidae; genus Euspilapteryx; species Euspilapteryx auroguttella. Next base: position 3,240,181 of record OX637660.1, on the reverse strand, counting down.
ACTCTTCCCTCATACTAATATACGCGAGATAGCATTCGTTCGGCCGCCATTTTCAAATCGTTTCTTCATCAGAGCGGCTTATAAAAAAAAAACGTCCCCATTCATTCCGTTCCGTTGTGCAGAGAGATGGGAGAACGTTACGGTGCCGTAGATTGATTGATTGATTGTTGTTTTGTTATTCGCCCGTTCAGGTCACGCAATATTAGCCCACACGCACATAGTAGCCCATACAGCCAAATATTCATTATTCGTGTTTCCTAAACTAATTATATTACTGGAAACTTCTTAGCGCGAGGCCATTACAGTTGATACACAAAATATTATCAAAATAGCGCCTTACTAGGAAGAACCTGTATTTATGTACAGTGCCAGTAACAATTACAGCCATTGCATACCATTTTCTGATTGCACGGAACCATGAGCTGAGATGAAAATGTTTCATCGTGAGTGTGTTGTCATCCCATACTCCGTAATAGGCTGTGCTTACCGCCGTAATGGGCTTCAAACTTTTTTTTGCCGCCGAAATAGGAATTCCGAATTGTCAGACAAAATATTTATTTAAAATTAATTATCACTCTAAAATAAATAAAACGACAACTGAAATAGAAAATATAATTATCATGACTGTCAAAAAAAAATTCAAATATCTGCTAAAATATTTAGAAATGCTTAATTACTTACCCTACTTTAAAATGTCGTCAAAACGCGCCGTAATAGGGCATGTTACCCTAATCATCAGCCCCAGAAGCAGACAATGTGCAAATAAATGATTTAGTATAGTTTTTTTTAATTTAAAATTTTTGAAAAGTTGTCTATTGAAAACGCAGGGCCACAATATTGGCAGACTATTTTTCCTAAGTCCTTCTCATTTTTTTTACTTCATAATATACACGTCTGCCAAGCGTGCAAATCATATAATATTTTTTTTAAACAAAATAAAATTTCAAAAATTAATTACTACAAAAGTCAGCGCCCTAGATGTCTGCCTCTTCGATTTTACGTGTTGACAGGATGGTTGTTGTCATCAGCCCCAGAGGCAGACACGTGCAAATGATTTAGTAGAGTTTTTTTTTTTACATTTTTGAGACCTTGTCAATTGAAAACGCAGGGCTACCATGGTGGCAGACGCTGTCCTTGATGTTTGTTAGGGTTTTATTATCGCTATTAATAGCGTCTGCCAAGCGTGCAAATAATTTATTTTTTTTAAATCATAAAAAAAAAATCAAAAATTAATATCTACAAAAGTCAGCGCCCTAGATATAATAATAATAATATAATAATAATTTATTCAGAAAAAAAGACACTTACATACATAAGTAAAATTATGAAATACAAATAATGAAAACTTACCGCGTCTGAACTAAGTTATTGAATAACCTGTATCTCAGACTCCGGCAGGCTTTCCACCAGAATAGTTAACATTTTAACATTTTAATTCACAGAAATAAAATTAAAATTAAACTAAGTTAAATTAAATTATAAAATTGGAAAAATGATTGTTAAACAAACATGCTATTGTTCAACAAACAAAAAAATTATAAAAAATAATTATAAAAAAATTAAAATAAAGATAGGTAAAAAAGCTTTAAGTGAACAACACGATAGAAAATTAAAATGAAATTCATATGATAAATGAAATATTTAATTGAATTTATGTATTAGGGTATAATTTTGAAAACAATCTCAGTTTCATCGTAGTTTAAGGTATTTAACCACTTTGTGACAGCTAACTTACATTCATATTTAGATTTTGTGCTAATATTGAGCTTGGCATTGATTTTATTGTATAAGTAAGGACCCAAAAAGCAAAAGAATCTGTTCATGAACATATGCTTATATTGTTTCAAATTGAAAACTCTATCACATCTCCTGGAGTCTGCAGCATTTTCACGATCAGGCGGTTCCTTATGCTGTTTAAGGATGGTTTGAAGAACAAAGAGCTGTCTGACAGTGAGCACTTCACACGACTGATAGAGTTCGTACGTGGGGAACAGTATGTTTTTAAAGGTGCTCACTTTGAGAACAGCTCTTTGAGCTCTTTCTACAATCAGGTTGACAGTTTTACCGGCCCCACCCCACGAAGTAATACAATAGCTGATAAGCGATTGGCAGAGCGCCAGATAAATCTGTTTCATAAGCCTAGGTTTAGTGACATGCCTTAAATTCCTAAAGGTGTAGATTAACTTCCGGATTCTACTAGCTTAAAAGATTTATGTGTAGGTCAAACTTAAGATGATTGTCAAGTAAAATTCCCAGATATTTAATAGATTTTACTCTAGATAGTGAAGGACACTCACAGCTATTTGTGCAAGTATGTGCGAATAGATTGTAGCTGGATGTTGGTTGCGTAGTACTAGTAATCGAGAAAGTTATATATTTTGTTTTATCTTTGTTCAGTGTTAAGAAGTTATTACGTAACCATTTTGAGACATCGTTGAAGCCCTCTTGTGCGACCCTGAATGCATCATCCCAGGTTTTCTCCGAGAAAAGCAGAACTGTGTCGTCTGCGTATGAGATAATTTTACTAATAGGGGAGCTCAGATTTAGCAAATCATTAATATAAAGAAGAAAAAGAACAGGACCCAGTATACTGCCTTGGGGTACACCCCTGGTTATATGTAGATCACAGCTGGTAAGATTTCCTATTTTGTTGCAAGATGTCTGCCTCTTCGATTTTACGTGTTGACAGGATGGTTGTTATCATCAGCCCCAGAGGCAGACACGTGCAAATGATTTAGTAGAGTTTTTTTTTTTAACATTTTTGAAACCTTGTCAATTGAAAACGCAGGGCTACCATATTGGCAGACGCGGTCCTTAATGTTTGTTAGGGTATTATTATCGCTATTAATAGCGTCTGCCAAGCGTGCTTATTATTTAGAAATTTTGCTCGCCACCTCCCTATCCATAATATTAGACCTAATGCGAAGGTGTGTAACGTAATGTGTGTGTATGTGCATTATGTTTGTTAAATTCCGTTTTCACGCAACAGTTACATACTCATTTAAATTTTATGAAACTTCACACACTTCACAGTATGTTAGCTGTGTTCTTTGGGTCAGCTAGTTTTTAAATTATCTAGGTAAGTATATAGAATTGGTAGTTTTTTTTAATGTTATTTGTATGAGGTAGACTTTTTATACATATTCATTCGTTCATGTTCTGAACCTAATAATTTCATTAGTAAATGAAATTATTAGGTTCAGAATATTTGTTTTATAGTCAATGCGAAGTTTTTTAACAAACATTAACTAATTTTGAAATCTAACACAGTTCACCGTAATCGAAGTGAATGTATTGAAATAAAGAAGTAAAATTAATCAGAACAACAAAGAAAATAAATATTTTTTCTCTTTTATTATGTAAAACTCAAGAATGATTCACAAATAACATTATTATGCAGATGTAGGATACAATGAGACAGACATCTGCCTAAGTAAATTACTTAATAATAAATATTACATTGCTTCACAAGTACATTTTATTATTAAATTGCTTTATAAGGAGGTTATAGGTACATATGAATATTTGGCATTGTTGGCTTTAACCAAGAATGAAATAAATCACAGTACAAAGTATACATAAACTGAAATGCAATTATTGTTATGTTAGGTATCTGTTAAGAAATATTTCCTTTATAAAACTACGACTAGCTGACGATTTCCAATGACTAGGTTAGAAATTTTTGATATATCACATACGAAAAGTTAGTTTTATTGTAAATTACAATGTTTTTAATGCAAAAACAAATAAATAAATACTAAACTTAAAGTATTTTTTTTTACATAGAAATAAATCTGTTAATTCAAAGATGAGTATTGAAGTAGAAACTATATACCTTTGCTACACAGAAAGCAGAACCGTGATAGCACAGCGTGGGCACAGCGCGTTTGATTGTAATTCTATATTTAGAAATTCATGTTATAAATCATACTGTTTTGTTCAATCCACGCCCTTTCGTTACGCAATCATTATATTTTCAGAGTTAGATTATAAATTTTCAGGTATTCAAGCCTTTCTCTGGTTATGTCTGATTGTAAATGATTTAACACAAGTTATTAAAATAAATAAATAATGTTTAAGAAATTATTTACAACAGTGGACTCAGAATTAGGTCCCTGACAACGCCTGAAGAAATCTTAACCAATGCTTACGATATAATTAAATATTTAGCTATTCGTCGGTTCCAGTGATCCATTGAAGGTATTTGAATGACCTAGACTGGAGAGGGCTTGCGCGAGAGTCGCCCCATGATCGTGGATTTTGCTGGTATGTTTCTGACTGCTCCCTGTAAATACAAACAAAAACTGAATAAATATACATTTATGACAAAATCATCAGTTTCGTTTTTCCGTTACTTGGTGACAGGACATCCCAAACCGCTCAAAGGTAGGCGTAGGTGTACAGTACCCTAAGGAAGGAAATCTCCGAAAATTCTACGGAAAATACCAAGAATCTTCGTTTAAATACAAATAACAACATTGTGGGTGGGTTCACCTCTGTGGGTTTACTCTTACAAAGGAAATGGAATGAAGCAAACACATTTAATGTTGTTGACGAAATAAAGATCTGAGAAATTTAATGAGAATAAACAAAATAATTATTACCTAGGTTCAGCAGAAGCACGGCTGTTATGGTAAGCCGGCACCTGTGGATTAGCGTGGAACTTGATTGGCGGCGCCGACGCAGGCGTCAACGTGTGACTTTGCACTGGGGGATGCTCCATCAAAGTTGGTGATTTGTAGCTATTTGGGTTGTAGCGATCTACAGAGACGCCCCTAGTCCTCTCCACTTTACGTGTCACGTTGCTCTGAGCGTAAGTGCTTAGAGGCCTGCCCCTGCTAGTGGTGTTTGACTTCGGCCATTCCTGTGAACCGTAGTCAGACTCGAAAGTTCTTTCTCGGCCTGAACGCGGTCGAAGCGTCTGACTCCAAGTAGGTGTAGGTGTGTATGTTGCTGGAGTAGCTGGTGTTTTTGGGTAAACTTGTTGTTCTTCCCATGGTGGTCTCACAGACTCGGTGCTGTACTGAGTTTGTGAGGATTTTTCTGTGAATTCTCTGAGTTCCTTTCGCCAGGCGTGCTCTTCTTTTTCTGCTGCCTCATCGTTGTCGTAATAGTACTGAGGTGACGGGTCCGGTTGAGGCTGGTATTTCGTTTCTGCAGGGACATACATTGTTTCAGGGACGGATATGTAACGCCTCTCGTATTCACTATAGTATGTTTTTCGACCAGGTATTCTGGGAGTGTCAGCTTTGGTAACAGGTTTAACGAAAGATTGATTCGGGGCCGGAGGAACGTAAGCCGTTGGCGGAGGTTTAGAAAATTTAGCTTGAGCCTTAGCGGGTTTCCAACCAGGTTCTGGTGCTGTATTCTGTGTCTGGTTTTGCGATGGTAGTTGGTAGTATTGCTGTGGTGTCTCTGGTACGTATGCAGAGGAATCTTGTTCCCACGGAGGTGGTACGTAAGAGGAAGTATACTGTTGGGTGTCCTCTTTGTATGAGTCAGTAGATTCTTTGTTTTGGAAAGTGTATTGGCTTTGTGTGTTTAGACTAGGAAGATCATGGTTAGCCCAATCGCTAGGTGTGGGAGTGTAGCTAGGAAAGCTGTTCTGTTGAAAACTATTGGAAGTCTTTGAATAGTTGCTTGTTGTAAAGGACGATGGCTGCGGAGCCTGGTATGTAGTTGCTAGGGGTTGATATTGGGGTGCTTGCGGTGGTTGGTATTGTGGTACTTGCTGTGTCTGATAAAGAGGCTGACTGGGCGTCTGATATTGCGGCTGGGTCTGTTCCTGATATATTTGCTGACTTGGTATTTGGTACTGCGGCTGAGCTGGTGCTTGATATTGAGGTTGAGTTGGTGCATGATGTTGAGGTTGAGTTGATGCTTGATATTGAGGTTGCGCCGGTGCTCGATATTGAGGTTGAGTTGGTGCTTGATATTGAGGTTGAGTTGGTGCTTGATATTGAGGTTGCGTCGGAGCTTGAAATTGCGGCTGTGTTGTTGCCTGAGGCTGATACTGCTGATGTGATGGCGCTGGCGTAGAAGGCGGAACATTATTATAAATAACGTTTTCTTTATTTGTCTGTTGGTACCATTGTTGATTGGTGATCATGCTTGGCTTTACATTACTAACAGTTAAAACTTCAGATTGAGGTTCATGATTTAAGTTCTGGGTTTCAAATGTGCTGTTATTGTAAACTTGGTACTGTTCAGGTGGTGGAATTTGTCTTTCAACGCTTAGTCTGTCAAGAAGTAAACTGTGCCTACGTTCGTTCGGATCAGTGTAAGATGACTGAAATGGTTTAGAAGGCTGTGGTGATATAGAAACTGGTTCCCTGGGAGGAACAAAATAAGTCTTAACAGTTGGAAGTCCTTGTTGTGTCAATTGCTCATACGATTGGTCCAAAGTTTTAGTTATTCGGTTCTGAACAACGATGTTTTCCACTCGGTGCAATTCTGTTTGAGTACTTATTGGACCTCCATAATTATCCTTGCTAGTAATTATTTCTGTACTTTCAGTACGTGTTCTCGAAATTGCTTCGCTAGCAGGACCGATAGGTTTGATTTCAATATCTTCGACCTTGTCAAAGAGAATCGGAACTTCTCTAGTTGTTGGTTTAGGCTCAGGAATTGGCTCTAGTTTGGAGGTTGTCTTTTCTTCCTGATGTGGTTGACTTTCAACTTTAAGTTCTTCTTTTTCGTTAACTTCTTTAATTTCTGAAGTTGTATTTTTAGCCTGTTCTTCTGAAACTTCAACTTTATCTTGGGTAAGAGCACTTTGTGCTTCAGTCTTAGTTACCGTGACATCTTCCTCTGCTTCTTCATATTCCTCTTCTTCCTCTTCAACTTCTTCTTCGTCTTCAACTTCTTTTTGAGGCTCTTCTGTATATTTTTCCTCTTTTAACGAAGCAACATCTTCTCTTTTTTCTGAAACAATATGTTCATTATCTTGATTCTCAACGTTTTCTTTACTATCTTCGACCGCATCTTCAATTTCCTCTTCTTCTTCCTCAACCACCTCTTCAAGTTCGTCTTCTACTTCAACATTTTCTTGTGGCTTCGGTTGCTCATTTTCTAGAACAGAGGGTTTTGATTCTTTTACTTCATTAGTTTCTTCTTCTTCCTCTTCTTCTTCTTCTAATACTTCCTCTTCTTCCTCCACTTCTTTATCGGTGTTTTCAGTAGTTGAACTAACGACTACCTTCTTAGTGGTAGTTGACTCGGATCTTTCTTCCTTTGTTATAACTGCATTACTTTGTTCAATTTCTATAATTGGTGCAATTTCTTGTTTAATTTCTTCAATTTTTTGTTCGTGTTGTTGTTTCTTTTCTTCTTGGTTTCCAGACTCTTCTTCTTCAAACTCTTCCTCTTCTTCTTCAAACTCTTCTTCTGTTTCTTTTGGTATTGTTTTTGTTTCTGTCCTTGTTTTTATTTCTGTTCTGCCATCAATAGTAGTTGTAGTCGTCGTTGTTTTTATTTCCTGCACCCCACCATCAGGTAATGTTTTCTTTACTATTTCAACTTTTGTTTCCGTTTTGGCTGCAGATTTCTTTTGTGGCAGCTGGACTGTAAGCTCAGCCTCGGTATCTGCGTCGCCATTTTGGATTTCTTTGTTAGTTTCTTCTATTTTTGTTTGCTTTGTTACTTGCTTACTTGTTGTGACTTGACTCTGGAAATAAATGCAAATAAAAGTATTAATGACAAATAAACTTTAGTATATAATATCTATCAAATAAACTTTAGTATATAAATATATTTTTCAATTAACACTAAGACCGGTGTGCAAAAACAATAATCGGCTGTTCAACCGGTTAAAAAATTAACTACTACTAATCAAAACCGCTAGCTTTTTGAACGGCTGTTGAACAGCCGTTTATTGTTGGTGCACATTGGTCTAAATTATTATATTTAAATAACCTGATTTTTTTCAGAAGTCTCTCTTTTAATCAAGCCGGTTGAATTGTTTTGCATTTTATCATTAATTACTTTGATTGAGTTTAACTCCGCAATAGTGTCATTTATTTTGTCTTCATATGCTAAAATGTTTACTGAATTGTCTTTTTCCCTTTCTGTCGATATTGAATTATTATTGTTATTTATCTCATCAGAAATTATATTTCTTTCTTGACTTTTAGCCCTTATTTTAACTATTTCAGATGGCAATAACGGTTTTAATTCATTATTGTTATTAATGACTATAGAAGGTATAACAGGTACGCTTTGAATATCGTCATTGACGGTAAAGTCGTATGGTAGGCTTTGCATATTTAGTTCTTTGCTTCCATTTAAGTAATTTGTAGATTCGTTAACTATTTCAGCCATTTTATTGTATTCATTTTCTGTTAGAGTACCAATCATAGACACTGGTCGATTTTTGACCTTGTCGTGAGATACGAAATTATCATTTGTCGATTCTGATTCATATTGCTTACTGTGTGACTCTTGGTTAATATTATTTTCTCTTAAAGGATTAAACTCTACATGCCTCACAGGTCCACAATTTTGCCTTGACATTTCACTATCATAGTTGTCTGGTTCTGCACTGTACATATACATACACTCTGGTCGATATTCTATTTGGTTATTATTCTCGTTAATAAAATTATTACTTTTTACGTTATGCTGCTGCTTATACGCATTTTCATAAGGATTACGATCGCGAACTATTTTCACGTTTTTACTTGAGTCATCCATTTCATTACATTCTGGTATTTTTTTGCAAAATGTGTCATTCCCATTATTATTTACAGCTTGTGCTACGCTCTTATTGTATGAAGGAAAGTTGTTTTTCAACGTATTTTGTTGTTGACTGGCTTCTAAAACAGGGTCTTTAAACTGATTCGGTGTACTCCTTGTTCTAAGAAGTGATTTTGGATTAACTGGCAGTTGAAAGGTGGGGAACACTTGTACTGGTGAACAATTGAAATTAGGAACAGGTATAGGCGTTGTAGGTGTAGTCGGAGACTGCACGTTCTGCACTGGCCGCTCAGGTACACCCTCACACATTGCGTTACGCATCAATCGTTTGGCCATTTTCTCAGACTTAATTTGCGAAAGGTCTAAACCACCAGGGAGGTAAGTAAACGGCTTTCGCTCTCTACCCATGGCTCCGTGCAAAGCAGATGGAGGATTCATCTTGTATTTTTAATATCTTTCACTATTTTCACAAACTTTTCATTCTAATAACTGTTCGGTTAGCGATTCCAGGGGCGCCACCCAATAGATGTACACAACACCAACAATTTGGCAATTTGACAACCCGTAAAGAAAATAGATACGCGATACGCAGGAAGTCTACCGCGGATTTATTCACTTCCCGATACGCGACGGCAACATGATCGCTGGAGGCGGCACTTCATTCACTGTCACCATAGTTGCATCACCAACACCGCGTCACCAGCTACTTTTTGTGACAGAACATGCAGATATTGCTCGAGGTGTTAATTTTAGCAGTAGCGGCTGGCGCGGGTGCTTGGAGCGGGCGGTCGGCGCTCGCGCCGCCTGGCGTTTACTGCCACTATTCAGCTCCCGACATGTATTTCGGTCGTCGTCGCGTCCCCAATAGCGACCGAGATTTGTCTGAGACGCATCGTCAAAACATCGACCACTTCCGACAGTATTGCGATAATTATTCGTTGCGCTTTCTGCTTCCCTTTGAGCGATATCTTGCTCAACAGGACATTGACAGATGTCTTCTGGGGAAGTAGTTTGTCGAGAACTTTTCTCCTTATTCAAAAACGTTTCTTTAGTAAGTGATAATATTCAATGTCTAGAGTAAAATGTTCTTAAAGATTTATAATTTTCAGTTCTAGTCACGATCAATTATTTCCAAAAAATCTGTACCAACCCTTATTTATATTCTATGTATGTATTATATCTACAACATCAAAAAAAGTTTGTTGTAGATACTAAAGGTATTAAAATAAAAACAAGTGTAAAAAAAAACTTTAGAACAGTTAGGTACAGTAAGTAGGTACGTAGCACGATATTTCAATGTTCTTCGTACAAAGTGCGTTTTTTGGAACTGTAAAATCATTATTTATTGGTAGCATATACATGCTATCCAAACAAACAACTTTGTAGTAATATTAATCAAATAGATCCCATTTTTTTACGACCGCCACGTGTTAGTACATCATGAAAGTACTTTCAGTAAAAGTATAATATTGTTTTGCCAGTTTGTTCACCTCTGCATTTTCTAGGTCGCAAACTATACTCGCACTTTTAGTTTTCAAGTGAAATACGTTTTAATGATTCCATTTGGAAACTGGTACAGTTATTTGTGTGGCTACTTTTTAGAATTCCGTTGCAAAGAGGGGCAAACGGAGCTTTATTTTATATACTACTAGTCGACCCGGCGAACTTCGTACCGCCTAACCTATTACTATTTTGTGCATATATTGTACTTGTAAATCCTCCTCTTGAATCGCTCTATCTATTAAAAAAAAACCCGCATCAAAATCCGTTGCGTAGTTTTAAAGATTAAAGCAGTTAGGGACAGACGCGTAAAGCGATATTTTATACTATGTATTAATATTGATGATACTACTCTGTCCGTTTTATCTGTCTGTCTGTATATTAATCATCTATTAACAAGCCTGCTTATCATAACGAATGACTTTCAGAACCAAAAGTATTGATATTTTATGTAAAGCGGATTAAAACCGTAATTGAATTAAACTATTCCTTTTTTATAATTGTCTTTGTTGTTATGAAACCGTATTGTATGTACCTACTAAGTACCTTTATTTTGTTTTTACTTTGTTATTGTCTACAATTTACGTAGTGTTGAATTCATGAAGTAAGTATTCAAATTGTGTTGTTATTTTTTTTAATATTATTTTTATGATAAAGTCGTGAGCTTTACAATATTCATCGCTCATTTCATTTCATTTTTACATGAAGCCGCTTTAAAATTGCGAATATTTAGTTTTAGTTCGTCGAACTCGGGCTAGATATCGCAAATAGAGGTTTCCAACTAAATTCCGCCGGTCAGTCGTAATTTAAATCTAGATTTACAGCTTCGGCGCTAGATCGCACTATCATTGTTAACATTGGCTTGACACCAAGAGCGTAAAGTCTGGTTCCTACTTTATAATTTAAAAATACTAGTTAGTTATTAAAAATGCTTTTTAACGAGAAAGTAAACTATGTAGGTCCTCCGAATTAAGTTAGTTTTTATTTTTATTGTAGCTCTAACAGGGTTTTAATTCCCTGTGTAGGTTTTGTTTGTTTTTCTTCTTAGAACTCCGTGATCTTCTAATTTTTAAGTAATCTGATTTGGATTGATTATGGCCACGATCGATGTAGGTAAATGTGTGTTTCTGTCGAGTCGGTAATATATTAAAGGACATTTTAAGTAAAAATGTTCTACGTTTGTATAAACTTCTCTTAAAAACTCATTCGTCGTTGGACGATTGAATCTGCAGACTTCATCCATTTGCTTAGAACATTACTGTGTTATGTATCAAGATGAATTACGGGCGGATTTCTTGGCAAGTTATATTTGAATTCACTGGAAAGTTATTTTAGCAATAACGTCTTTTGATAGTTCGGTTCCTTGTGACTTCGTTCACGATTGGGAATAGGCCTCCCCCACATATCGCCACTAGGACATTTTTTTTTTTTTTAATTTGGATAATCATAAAAAAATGTACCTATTCCAAATTTTAAATACCTTTTAACACGTGTCGCTTTTGCCATACAAAATACTTGCAATAACAAATTAATTTTATTGCTAAAACGATGTTAAGGATTCTTGGGTGTTATTGCAAACACGATTACAATATTTTCTAGCACCCAGTAATTTGTGTCAACAAATACCTAAATATAAGGCTCAATTGAAATTTTGCCAATTGAATACAAAGCTATTGAGATCAAAAAGCAATTTATAATGAACAAAAAAGTCGAAATTATATTTGAAGTTGGTTGATATTCCAATGAGAAATAAGGACAAACTATTTTAGTATAAAAACACGAGTAAGTAAGTTATTTAGAATTTGTTCCAGAATGTTTTGTTTTAACGACACGTATTATGTATTAGATTACAGTTTTTTCAATGTTGCTTGTTCGATATTTTTTTGGCAGACATGATAAAAAAAAAATTACTTATGTTTAAATACTAACTATTTCTAGATTCCTACTTATATTGTACGATGTTTGCTATTTATACATATATTTAATTGTAACTGTAAAAAATCTTTATATTTTCTTACATAGTAATTTTTTTTTTTTAATTATTGAACATATATTTAAAAAACTTACTCTCACTTCGACCTCTGCTGTGTCGCCATTGGTAGCCATTCTGTAACAATATAAAAATAAAATAAATAGGTTTTATGTAGGAAAAAATAACTACGACCCTCTATTTTTATGATTTTAAATATATACCCATAAATTATACATGAATCAATAAGTTACGTTGTTTTGTTTAATCTATAAAGGGTATAGAGTTATTCTGCGCACTGTATATTAATATACTATGTTAAAAGCCCACTTCATATTATGCATGTACAGAAATTGTCCGCATTAAAGTGACAATGGTTGACTAAACGGCTAGCAACACGATTAAAAGGTTTAGAGAATTTGCATCATATTTCTGAATCCCAAACATACCGGCAGTCAGTCATCGGCAACCATTTCGACAGCATCGCTAAACGGCTCCTAATCCATAAATAGAGCTACAGATCGGAATAATCCGGCCATCAGCGTGATTTAGAACGAGCTCTGTAAACGCGTATCTTGTGCAATTTGAAATGGGATCATAACCGTCCATTTGGATGATGTACAAGTTTGCGCATGCGAAATTTTACGTTTTTAAGAACAAAAATGTTTTTAACGATCGCAAATTGGAGAAAATCAGAGAGGTTGAAAACCGCCGCTAGAGAAAATGCTTATACATTATTTTTTTGCTTTAGTCTTGTATATTTTCTTGCATAAAATACATATAATAATTTTTACATGCATGTATGTATCATGTATCCTTAGGTCACAGGTGCACTCAATTACATTATAAATACTTACTTACATAATAAATGATGATAGTATGTTGTTGTGTCTATACTAAAATTTGGTAGGTACTTAAATGATAAGCCCTGTAGGTCCGGGCGTAAGAATAGGTCTACGGTATACCCTGCCTGTTGTAAGAGGCGACTAAAAGGGGTCTTTGGGGCCGTGGGTGTGAAGGGCGGGGGCCCCACACACTCAAAAAACGGCCCCAAGATGGGCGGCGGCACAGCTTGTGGCACTGTGCCGCCGCAGCTACAAAGGCGAGCCGGGGAGGGAACAATATGCCCTCCCCGTGCACGAAGCTGATATCAGTTGAGCGTGGGAAGAACCTCGGACGCCAGTAATGCGTGGTTCCCGGGGTCCTTCCCAAAAGCGCCAAGACGACCGCCGGGGGGTTTTAGTGGGTGCGAGCCTCACATAACCCCGACGCTCCCCCGAGCGTCGGGAAATGCGTTAGGCATTTCCCCCCGTTACAAAAAAAAAAAGGTACTTAAATCATGCAGATACTTACCTAAGACTTTCAGTAATCAAATAAAACATTTACATATTTTATTTATCCATACCATCCATACTCCATACTAATATTATAAATGCGAAAGTAACTTTGTCTGTCTGTCTACTGTCTGTCAGTCTCGCTTTTCTGAAAAAACTACTAAACCGATTGGAATGAAATTTGGTATATGGCTAGTTTAGAGCCTGAGTTAGGTAGGAAATAGGCTACTTTTCCGTTCCGAAATTCCCAAGTCTTAATTAGTTCGCATCAGATAATCGGTAACATACTGATCGTTCGTAAACAGCAGGAATTCATCATCATATCGAGGATTTACTGCGCGGAGCCGTAGTCGGGCATGGCTAGTAAATTTATCGAGTCCATTGCATGAAATGTTGTTTCGAAATTAATATTGCATTTGATAAACCATTTCAGTGTAGCATTCGACAAGTCTATCAAGGTTTTGACTATCACTTTCTTATCTATTCTTAACACTTTCTCTTCACATAGTTATCAGCATCAGCTCAACCGAAAGACGTCTGCTGCTGGGCATAGGCCTCCTCCCTGTTGACCGTAACGACTAGTTTTGTGCAACCCTCATCCAGTGCCAGTGGCGTTACTACTATATAAGCCGAGAAGCCCGGCTTGCCCTATTAAAATTATTAAACTGCATTTACACTCTCCTAACTCATAATTATTATAAAAAATTTCGTTTACGTATTTTTTATAGTTCAAATATTGGCGCGCGTTAGAAACGCTGTCAAGTTTGACGTTGACAGGTTATTGACACATGCACCACGATATTTCACGCATGTGTCAATACCGCTATCGCCGTTTCGCTCGCACTCGTTGGCTTCTTATTTGGCTTCGTTTCGAGCCGTGTTCTCTCTTTCTAACCTATTAAAAATTCGACAATGTACATACATGTAGGCAAGTAGCTATTATGCACTTTACTATGAAATCGAAAGCCCTGCTTGCGTACGAAGTTAGCAACGAGCGAGCCGCTGCGCGAGAGAGAGGAACCCACCAATTGGTTTGCTGTTCACTTCAGTTCGATTTTATTTGTGTTTGTTCATTTTTTGTTTTTGTTTTGCAGTTTAATTTAATTTAAATGTTTTCAAGGCGCAAACTATTGTGCAATGTGTTGATTTATTTTAAATGAGTGTTTGAACTTTGGTTCACGGGAAGACGAGAAAAAGGTTAGTGGTTTGAAGTGCATTATTTCTCAAACGAATAAATATACCTACAGTAGGTTAGGAACCTAGGTTCTTTTAGGCGTTAGGCACTTATCCCTTAATAGGCCAGGCTTGCTCTAACTTGAAATCCGAGGCACGCCACTGTCCAGTGCACTCCCACAAACTTTACCAGGTCACCTCATCATCTACCTAGTTGGAGGTCTGCTAACTCTTTCTCTTCTCTTTTTATTAAAAAAAATACAGATGCTGTTTTACATGGTATGAGATAAAAGATGTTTATTACGTATGGTCTAAAATAATCGGGGATATTCCACAAAAGCAAACTGCATAAAAGTTTTACATTGGCAAACCATTTCCGATTTTACATGAACAATTTTGTTACTACTTTTCTATTTTTTATGATGTATGGTAATTTCACCTAATTATGTATGGTAATTTTAATAAATCAAAGTTTGACTGAAATTAATAAGCTGATCCCAGTCAATTACTAACTAGCAGAGAGTAGAGTGCGCTGGGCGAGCGTCCAAGTGGATCGACAGACATTTGCCCCGTTTATAACTTTATTAATAGCGACCGTCTATAAAATTGTTGTTTTAAGTTTGAAAGTATGAAAGTTATTATATTTTTTTCTAGCCTACGCTGTCCCTCTTCTGGGCAAAGGCATCTTTCCCCTCCTTCCACACTTCTCTGTCCTGTATTAATAAGCAATACAAAAGTATTAAAATGAAACTTAAAAGTAAATTTAATTCGGTTTTGTCTGCTTAAAAGCTTTATTGAAATGTTTCTGTAACTATTTAATTAATATAAGTGTATTAATCCAACACTTTCGCGATTTTGTATAGAATATTTATAAACATGTACATACCAAGTTGATTCAGGGGGTACATAATATTTTACACATAATATTTTACAGTTTCGAAAAAAATATTTTGGTGACCTTAGCCTAGGTATCTAGAAAACCCTAGAAGTTGGCTACAAACCTTGAATCAGTTTTAATTATCGATCTGCGTCAACAACAATAAATAAAGAAAATATAACACTAGTGTAAAATATCATAGAAAGCAATTTTTCTATTCGCTCTGCGTTGTAGTGCAACTAAACATTGACCTAAAGCCCACAATGAAATCACCCTAACCACATTTGGAACCATTTTTTATCATCTAGATTTCTGTGCAAATAAAGTGTTGATAAAGAGGCACTGAGGAGGACCTGTGCTCCGCATCGGGCCGGATGCGCCGAATAAAGAAGCTGGAAACACTGCCCCTTGCGTTTTAGAGATAGTACACACTATTGTAATCTGCAAACTACTTATCAATACATAGTATAGTTTATAACAAAGTCACTTCCCGCGTCTCTGCCTATGTATGCTTAAATCTTTAAAACTATCAACGAATTTTGATGCGTTTTTTTTATAGATAGGGTGATTCAAGAGCAAGGTTTACATGTATAATACATACACAAAAAAGTAAAAGGTTAGGTGGTGCGAAGTTCTCTGGGTCGACTAGTATAGTAGAAATATATTATAATATAGTTTATTGCATTTATACATACATTTATAACGATCTCGAAAATTTTGAGATCTAAATGCATTATGTGTTCATACAGGTTCAACCTAGTTGGGGTCTTTAAATGTAATAACATAACATAATCTCACGCCCATATTCCCCGCAGGGTTAGGCAGAGGCACCAGCTATTGACTGAGCTCACGAGAGGCATTAGTACATCGAGCTGAACCCACGTTTGGCAGAGTTTATGTTTATACACCATCGTAATAAGGGGCCAGCTGATAAGCTACGTCGTTATTTTTTTTTTTTTCAAATACAGATATTTTCAGATTTTTAATGTGTGTAGAATAGCCTTAAAAAGTTTAGTGTCGAGGATGCAAGTTAATATAAATAAAATGCCGGTGAGTCTGAGAATATTTTCTGTTGTTACGGTTACTTTATTTGAGCTGGGTTACAGAATAATATTTTATAAGTAGTTACAGATGCTCTTTGCATATTAAGTTTTTCTAATAAAGAGGACCAAATCTAAATTCGGTGGTTTCTTCTTTTTCATGCGCTTTCAATGCTCTTTCGTTTTTTTGGAGAACATTTAGCTTTTATCTATTTTGGTAAACTACCTTTTTATTTCTTTAAACCATGCCAGATTCCAAAGTCTCTATTTGAAAGAACTACCAATTCACAAAAACCTTTTTGGAAAACCACCTTATTTTAACCGCGAACAGCAGTGGAAACTACATTAATTGTTATAATCACAGTAAACAGTTAAAAAATCAGATTGCCTTAAGAGCCAGTTTACAGCTATGCTAGCCCCATTCGCGAAAAAGATTAATATCTTTTAAACTAAGGCAAATATTAAAAATGTGGCACAGGTATGACACTATATAATGTAGCCTAGTATTTTTTAAGGCACTTCTTTATAGCTTTTAGGTTGAATACGAAAGAAAGCTACAAAGTGTTTCTAAAAGTGGCCACTGGCAACAATCTGTGGATTATTTTGTTGTTTTTACTAAGGACTACTTTGCTGTGCTCAAAAAATACTTAGCAAGATTATCAAGTGTCATACTGTGCCACATTTTTTATATTTTCCTAGCATTAAATAATTTAATTAAATACTACTTAAACTCTAACTAATTAGAAAACTATTTCTAACATACAGTAAAATTTATTAGATTGCGACCAAGCAAGGTCGTATGGAACTGCCTGAAAAAATCTTAATCCGTTCGGCCCACATTTTATGAAAGTTTTTCTTTACACAGGCGTAACAACTTCCTGTATAAATCTTTTTAATGACTTTCATATTTTATCTTGTATCTAGATATAATAAACTTTGCATCTAACTCAGATTTAAGAGTTATTATTATTCTTTATGCACAATATTTTTACTACCTCTAATCTAAACTAAAGGCTAAATATGATACTGAAGACAAAATTTAGCTCCTGAATTCGATTTCGAATGTTAGCTATCTCAGAACTTCCTTAAATAATATTGTATTGTATTAACCCATCTGAGTGAAATTGGTGCAATGTTCAATCACCATATTACTTTAGTCTGATAAGAAAAAACCTTTACAACTATACTTATCATGTCTAGTATTTAAAAGTAGATATTTGTATTCTATTTATGATAGATTAGATTTAAAATTAAGAAAGGTTGTTTGACATGGCGACTTTTCTAGATTAATATAACTCCTTTTTTAAGATTTTTTAAACTAGGAAAATTACATTTAATAAATACGAGGTATACTAGAAACGAATTTATTATGTGCTTGATATTATATGGATATTGTATAAAATACAATTGCAGCTACCATCGATGCTTCAAACAACAGCCGAGCCAAGATTCCCAAGAGGCAAGCCTCGGCGCATAAACAAAAACACAAAAACAACCTGAAACTAATACAAACAGACATAGTTCGGTCCACTCTAATTAACACCTGATAGTGATGGGATAATGTTGACGCAAAATCTAAATCATAATTACTATAAAGTTATGAAAAAGTACTTGGAGACAGCGGGGAACTTCGTACCACCTAGAAATTGCAATTAACACAAAAACTTTATAAAAAATTAATTACTCTTGTATTATTTTTATGTCTAGCTATGACATTTAATTTCATTAAATCTGCAATAAAAGTAAAAATTTCGTGAAAGTGGAACAAACCTTTAACTTCCAAACATCTTCACCTAATCTTTCGCATTTATAATTTTAGTACAAAGGATTTAGTTTTATATCCGCATAATCCCACAGGTGGGAAAGTAGTTTCATGGTAACCGTGCACAGAAATACGCTTACCTACCCACAAAGTGATCAGCCAAGACAACCTGGCTAAATGTTGCGGGGTTTTTAGAAAATTATTTGACAGCTCGTGGGTTGTGATGCCAATAACGTCTGCATGTTAGGGCCTTAAAGAAAACTAAAATAAAATATAAAAGCTAACGAAATAACCTTCAAATACACTCTTAACAACGCGACGCGCTACAAGTCAAAAGATTTAATTCAATTGGTTATTTGTCTTATAAGAAAGTAGTATATAAGCCGCGCACATAAAGAAAATTAAAAAAAAACCATGAACAACATGGTGCTGTCTCGCTCACACATATCCATTCTGAGCGAGGACGCATGATGCTGTCATGGTTTTATAATTTTTTTCTTTATGAGGGCAAGTCACAAATATTTCATAGGTACGAGTTTATTCAATTTATTACACTAGGCAGCAAATACCTACGTTAGTTAGTTAGAGCATTTCACCTCACTAAGGTCCAGTGGCGTAATGAAGCGAGGCTCGCGGGACTGCCGACAAATATTTCATTAATTCACGGTTGATTGTTAGAATACGTAATTAGACCATTCGCTTGCGGATATCATTCTGTCCAACAAATGAGACGAACCTGAGTGGGTATTGGGGCCAATTTTATATGAAACAGTTGCCTGTTTTGTTTAATTAAATTTAAATGTGTTTTATGTTTTAATACACCCAAAGTTTCTTCGACTAGCATCCTTGTAAAAAATTGTAGGAGTTGAATTGATTAAATCAGAAATTAAGACTTTAGTAGAAGAACCGAAAACTACCAGCCCAAAGAATCACAAAACTGAAATAGCAATGGGCAGGGCCCCATTACTTAGTTACAGGCACGGGAATTATGTTATTGTGACACAACAAGTATACAACAGAGATCCTAAATAAGTAGTTTTTTATTGTTGTATAAACTATAAAAAAACGTTAAATTTAACAATAGTTACACAAAACTGGTAAGTTTTAGTGTTTTTTTTTTAATAAAAATAGGGTGGTCGAAGGGGCTCTTTTGTTTTAGCAATCTAGTACCAAAGTAGCCAGAACCTAACGAGGTGGTCAGATGACCGGTGATGGTTGCAGTACATGCACACTGGATTTGGACCGGGAAAGATCAGCAATGTGGCGATAACGAGGGCAGGCATGTGTAATGTGTATCTTTTGCGTTATAGTATTTTTTACTTTTAAAAATAGAAATTGACTATGAAATATAAATCTTCGGTCTTTGTTTGACTGTTTACCACGCAGTAGTTAAAAGTTAATTGCTATAGTAGACATGTTTAATTGTTGTTGGAACTTTGTCAAACTCACATAATTCTGGCTTGATGGTGGGTCGCATAAATTCATAATTATGTAGCCCATAAACAGATCTGGCAAAAGCCAACTGTCTTCAAATTTTGTTGTTAAATTTAAATGCAAAATATGCACAACCTATAGGTTGTAAATATTTTGTATTCTGCTTTAAACATTTGGGTCTTTTTAATTTTACAAAAACAAGTAAGTAAATATTCGTCGGATTTCTGAATCTTGGCTGACTGCCTGGAACGCAGGGTTAGATCAGACACCATTTTTAATCTTTCTACTAATTTTAATTTTTAATCTAACTAAACTTGAAAACCAGGGATTTAATTCTCACAGAACGGCCCCATGCTTTGGCCGATGTTCGAGAGTTACTTTTTTAGTTATTTAAAAGTTGATGACATTTTTTTCAATTAAAGAAGTTCCTACTTAGGGATCCCTTTTTGGTTTTCTGTGTGTGTTCCAGATCTTTTAAATAACGCGATGCCACTTTTACTTATCTTGCCACGTTACCTGTTTGCGATATCACTGAAAACCATTAAGAGTGGCAGCGATTTATTTGGGGTATTTTCTCCCCAGTGGAGATTTCGCAAAAGAAGTAGATATATTGATTACTAGTGGGCGCCCCGTAACACAAAATCCAATATTTTGGTTCCCGTGGGAATTTCAGGTTGTAAAGTATCCTATGTCGGTGTCCGTTTTGTGTTGTTCTCATCTACATACATGCCTACTAATTTCGTAGTAAAGGCGTGAAAGCGTAACAAACAGACAGATTTACTTTCACAATAATATTATATGTAGGGATTTTCACAGGGTCGTGATGGTTCATTGTCACTTGGCAAGTGGGCAGGTATATTACCTGTATACCTCTTGGCAACCTGCCATACGCGTCCATTCACTAGAACATAGTTATATTTTAGGCAGAAAATCAATATGAAGCTTGTCGATTGAGATAATAAGTTATTAATCTTTCCAAATATATTTTGTAAGTGTTATCAATATTTATAAAACTCTTCCGTTACTGACTGACTGACTGACTGACTGACAGACAACGCAGAGCCGAAACTACTGGGCGTAGAAATCTGAAAATTGGCACGTGGGTTCCTTGGGGAGTGTAGGTGAGCACTAAGAAGGGGTTTCCCGAAATTCCCACGGGAACGGGAAAAAACGGGATTTTTGTGTTTATGAGAAATCTGCGCGGGAAAAACCGCGGGGCAGCCTCTAGTAAATATATAGACAATTAAGGTTATATTCATTTTTAAAATCAAGCTTTTATTTCGTTAAGAAATTTTTGGAGTTACTCTCAACAAGGCCTTCCATTTGATACCCATATTGTAGTAGTACACTAAAAACAACTCGTCCACCATTTTGATTTTTCTGAAATGATGATTTTTTTAATGACGTCGCATTCGCTTAACAATGTATTGATAGGCATCCTGAACGTGTATACAAAATTTCAGCTCAATTGGATAGAGTCAAAGTCAAAGTCAAAGTCAAATTCTTTATTCAATATAGGATACAAGATATCGCTTATTGAAAGTCAATTAGACTATACATCTAATCGCTATTGATACCTTATTTGGTAAAGTATCCTATACTGTGAGAGGCGAGGTAGTTCAGGGTGCCCACCAATTGGCTCAGGTAAACAAATGTTTGCCTTGCCTTACGACAATAGTCGCCTGGAGAGGCCCCCAAACGAGCCCTCCTCTGTCAAATGATTCTACTCCCTTTCGCAATGATTTTACAGCGTAGAGAAGAAAGGGGTAACAAACTCTACTTTACAATTTATCTCTCTTTTTTTTTTTTCTTTTTGTTTTGTGATATTACAATATTTACAATACAATTAAGTGACAATACTATGAACATTATACAGATAAATAAAAATGAAATTACATTAAATAATGAAAAATATCTTAAGTGCAGAGCTAGACTACTTCCATGCGTCTTTGTCGTTTACATAATCATCAATATTGTAATAAGCTTTCTTAATCAGAACTTTTTTGATACGAGTTTTAAACTCATTATCATTCAGGATCAAAATTTCTTCGGGGATCTTGTTATAAAATCTTACTTCGTTTCCTATAAAGCATTTGTTTGTCCGTTTTAGTCTGTTTTGTGGAATACTGAGTTTGTTTTTGCTACGCGTTCTAAGGTCCTTAATTTTATCACATTTTTTATCAAACATATGTATGTTTCTACGAGTATACATAATAATTTCGAAAATGTACTGGGAAGGAAGCGTCAAAATATCTATTTCTTTGAATTTTTCTCTGAGGGACTCGCGAGCTTTAAGCTGATAAATGTTTCTGATTGCGCGTTTTTGTAGTATAAAAATGACGTTAAGATCTGCAGCTCTTCCCCATAGAAGCAAGCCATAGGTCATTAAGCTATGAAAGTAACTAAAATACACAAGTCTCGCGGTAGACACATCAGTTAATTTTCTGATTTTCCAGATTGCGTACGCAGCCGAACTGAGCCTTGCCGCAAGATTTGAGATATGGGGGCCCCACTGAAGTTTCGAATCTAGAGTGATACCAAGGAATACAGTTTGATTTACCAGATTAAGCTTGTTATTGTCCAAATGTATGTCTGTATCACAAGCAGTCACATTAGGCAAGGAAAACTTAATGCAATTAGTTTTCTTTGCGTTCAAAAGTAAATTATTAGAATTAAACCATTGAGATATCTCCACTAATGTCTTATTTATATCTAAATTAAGGGAATCACCTCGTTTAACTTTAAATGTTAAAGAGGTGTCGTCAGCAAAGAGTACAACATCAGTAAGTTTATCTAGCATGTAAGGGAGATCATTTATGTAGACTAGGAACAGGAAAGGCCCCAATATCGATCCCTGAGGTACACCAATCTTGATAGGACAACCTGCAGACACCTAGAGAAATCTGATTCAAAATAGAGAAATCTGATTCAAAATAGAGTTGCAAGATTTCACCCAATCATCATGACATTCATTGCTTCATAAGGATCGGTGCAGTAAATAAAAACATTGTATACAGGAACCACAGATTTAACCCTTGAAACGCGGTGGCATTACCCCTAAAGGGTAGACCAAACCAAGCTATCAAGCAATTTCCCTAACGAAACTATCAAAAAGCTCTATTCCTTTAGTTGGTGCGAGCCCCACATACCTCCGACGCTGTTATCAAAAAAGGGTACCATCTACCATTAGCTTACGTCCAAAAGCACCCGGCGGCGCCGGCGCAGCCAAAACAAAACACTCACACACCTGCACGCAGGGCGTTGAACGCACCTGTTGACGTCACTCTCACGTCACGGCCATGATATAATACTATGATTTATTCGTAGGTATGAATTAATGGTTATATCTATTCCGTAGTATTAACTTGAAGCGGTGGTAGCCCAGGGGTACCACGTGGGAGACCAACTCGCTTTTTTATCATCTTTCCAAAGGTTCAATATTGCCACGATCGCTTCAATGCATCGGATGGTTCATTTAGGTGTCCTTATTACATTTAGGTGTCCGTGGTCCTTATCAGCTCCTCGTCAGTAGTGTCGTCAGAGACTATAATTATGTTTGTGTTCAACACATATGTCATATGAATAATGTCATTATGCTATTTTTCTATAACGCAACACAAACCAGACCTTCTGAATATGTTGATGGTCGTCGTTGTCGAATACGAAAATAGTTATTTATTTCACTTATACTTTTACGAATTTTGGAATCATTAAAGATCTTACGTAGATGCATTTTACTAACGTGGTGGAACAGGACTTTCCAGTCATAATTTACAGTCATCAAATAATTTATTCAAATATGATCTCGATGAACATGATAAAGATAATAAAAAAAAACTTTTGTACCTACTCAATCAATTATATTCCTGTAGACAATTGAACATGTGGTGCTATAAAAACATAATAGTATAAATATATTATCTATATGTATTTCAAACTAAATATGTATTAAATTATGTTATGATCCACTTTAATACGGTCAGAGGCAGTAATCAAGCCGCAAACTCAATTTCAGCGCACAGCGCCGTCGCCGAAACTAATTTAAAGGATTCCAGCAGTATTTTTAAAGTCATGAGGTCGACATCATAAATAGTGCTCTGCTTAATTGAAGTTACGAAATGTTGGCGGAGAAATGACGACATACGCCCACTGGACTACGTAAAAATATCACTGGATAGACCAGACAGACGCCGGCCGAAACGCATCAGATACTTAGGGAAAAGCTTTCGTTTTAGATTGTTGCGGAAAGAACAGATAAAATTACCATGTTTATCTATGTATGATTATGAGATGAAAAAATAAGTAAACCACTTCAAGTTGGTTGACGATTTTGTTTCGGATTTTTAAGGTACAATTCAATAGGTTGATAGAAAAGTCACAGTAAATATATTCAGAATGGAAAAGTGTAGCCCTGCTTTTTTTTTTCAATACATGGTATAAAACAAAGTCGCTTTCCGCGTCTGTCTATCATTAAAATGCTATGCTATATCTTCATAAATACGCAAGGAAAGTTTGATGCGGTTTTTTCTAATCGATAGATCGATTCAAGAGGAAGGTAATTAGTATAATACATGCACAAAATGGTTGTAGGTCAGGCGTGACGAAGTTCGACGGGTCGACTAGTATTAAATAAAAATAAATAAAAAATGTTTTAAATTAAAAAAACGATATAATGTATGTCAAATAATTAATAAATATAATAAATATTAAAAAAAAAAAAAGAACGAGAAAATATGTTAAAACAAATGGTAGAAAGGCCATTGTTTTGAAATATAATACAAAATAATTTATAATATTGTAAGATCCGAGCATATTATCGATTCATTGATTTTTTAATAGAAAAACATTAAAATATAAGTTTGAAATTAACTCTTGACTGTGAAACATACATTTTAATTTAAAACAAAAGGAAATTTCTTCACTTACACATTAATTTAACTACCAACTCAAGAGTGGATTTGAAAAAAAGGAACACAAACATAAAACAATCTCCCTAAAACTTACTTTAAAACTTTTCCACTTCACAAAAATATAGTTTTTCTTAACAAACACTCCGCTCGCGCGCACCCGGCGCCCGCGCCTGCAGTTTGACGACTATCACCTGCTTTTGATATTAATATATCTACTCAAAACATAGAAAACTATTTTTGAGTGTGTGATAATGACATTGCAGGTGTAACTAACCTTTGGGTTTGAGTAGTTCGCGTCTCGATCGCCGGTCGCTCCAGGCTGCGTACGCGCCGCTAGTACCGGATCTCGACTCCCTCCCCTCCGATTACTATTTTTAAACGAATCGCTTATAATTTTATTGTTTTTGAGAAAATAGCGAAGCGACAAGTGCTTGGCGCTTCTAAAACTCGTCTAACGCTTTTTCAATGTAAACATTTTCAATCGGTTATTTTTGATATGTTTTCTTTCTTTAAATTTTATTGTTTCCGTGTGTTATAGGAAAAAAAAACATTGAAATCCCGCTTCTACAAATACAAAAATGTTCTGAATTTAAAATTAAAAACAACTTATTAGAAACGTTATAGTTTCACTAAAAATGTTTATCAATCTGTCTATCTGTTGCCGTAAATTTTCTGAGTTTTTTTTCAACAATCCAATTTATAAAAAAACTAGTCGACCCGGCGGACTTCGTACCGCCTTACCTATTACTATTTTGTGCATGTATTATACATATAAACCTTTCACTTGAATCACGCTATCTATAAAAAAAACCGCATCAAAATTCGTTGCGTAGTTTGTAAGAATTAAGCATACATAGGGACAGACGCGGAAAGCGACTTTGTTTTATACTATGTATTGATAATTCAATGCCTACAATTAATCTGTGTTTTAATACATATTATTGGTTTAAGACATAAATATTTTTAAATACTGTCCCTACAGGCCTGCATGGCAAAAAGCCAGGAAGCTGTCAAACTTGTCATATAAAACAAAACTACAAAGATTCCACAAACTCAGATTGAACAATAAAATTGAGAAAACTAATAAAGTTATACTAAAATTTAACTTATCACCACATTCACTATAAAGGAACCTTTATAGGAACTTTGCATTCTGCACTGCAGAATAGCTTAGAGAGTCATCTTCTCAGCAGAAAGATATCCATTGCTTCACACAGGGCACAGATCGCCATGCAGATCGACAAAACACTGATAAGGCTGCAGGCTCAGCCTCAACCATCACCCCTTCTACTTTCATGGGTGTCGTAAAAGGCGACTAAAGGAACACTCGAAGAACGGGTAGCAAGAACAGCATCCTTAATTAAAATACATGAAGAGCCGCGAAATACTGCGATCGCCAACCCGCCGGAAAAGCGTGGCCATTACAGCATACGGAAAAATTTAATCTTTTTCACGGCCATTACGGCAAAACCCCCTCTCAATGTAATCAACGTAGCAATCTGTGGGGGAGACCTCTATCCAGCAGTTGGGCATGACGATATAATATATGTATTATACGTAAAAAAAACTTTTACCTTTCTTTTTCAAAATTTAGAAATAGATACATTGTCGTTAATTTATTAAATCAAAAGTTTGTAGTCGGGTTTTGTTATTATAAATCACTTTTCATCTGTTTATTTCCGCATCTAAATTAAAATAATGCAAACCGCAGATTCAAAAGCTCTTCGACCTTCGACTCCCACTACAAAATACATTGATGATTTATTATTTACTGGATTAGATTCTTTAATCTCTGACATTTGTTTGTAGATCCGTTTAGTGGAGGACTATCGTTTTATTATTGTTACACTAGTGTGTTCTTGCAGCTTCGCCTGAGTTTATTTTAATAAACGTAATGCCCATTTTTTCTTCAACTCGGACCCTTTACCCTTTTTCGCGGCCTCTGGACGCGCGCACAAACTACGGGCGAGTGAGTTTTCTGTATATCATGGGCGCACACCGAGCCTTCAAGTGGCCGCCTGCTAGCCACAGGTGTGTCCGGTAGCTGCGTCTTTTGGCTCGCATGACTTGCAATCTCCTCGTCCATAGAAGCTGGCTTCTCCTCGCCCGCGTCTCACCAACACACATCAGTCTTGCAGTGCAATGATAACTAGCGGTGGCTGCCACTATAGTGGTATATGGTGCGTCCGCTTTTAGTGCCCACAAAATACCTTCAAGTCACATTTCAAGTCTCTATCTCATGTTTCATCTCTCTTCCTGCATAATAGTCTTATCCGAAAATACAATAGTCATTTCCTTCTCTTCACTTTACATTCCCCTCTTACTTTCAATATAACTTTAACAAAATTTATTTAATTATCTTCATTTTACTACAAATAACAAAACAATGAGTAGTCTATTCTTAATAGCAGGAAAGTCATTCGATTGTTTGAAGAAGGGGGCCATCGAAAGTGCAAAATAAAAGAGATTAATGTTACATTATGGAGGCGTTAATTTATATGAAAATAATAGTAACATTAAAATCCATAGGCGGCTTATGTTTATTTATTTTCTGAAATACCTATATTTCATTATTACTCAATACACCGAAGTCTCATTACAAAATGAATCGTCCACCAGTAGGTAAAGTTAAGTTGTTATCAATTATCCCAACTTACTTTGCTAAAGTATCAAATTGGTAACGTGAATCTACGCTCGCTACGGCGTAGCAGCTACGCAGACGTAACTTTACCTGCTACGAACTTCGTTAACAGTTAAACTTTAACATTAACTTTAAAGTAGATTGTTTTCGTTACAGCAAATAAACTTTCGTCAGTAAATATATAATTAAAACTTGTGTAGTTACTCGGAACCTTTTTGAATCGCTCTACTGGTTGGTGTTATTTTGAGATAGAACTGACTTTTGATTTTGTATTTACTACGATTCTAGTTAAACTATAGTTATTCTGGTGATATCAATTATTTTGACAATTGAAATATTGTTAATTCTGACAATTTCTTTCACCACACTGAAGATAAAAAATATTAGGTCCAGCACAGGCTCCTAATTTCTGGTTAAGGATTTTATCTTATACGAAATTTTACTGCAATAGAGAAGTCTCTTACTTTTTAGACTAACCAAACGTATTTCCAGAGATATAACCAGCTACATTATGTAGGAATGTGAGTTGTTATAATATAACATGCTTTTAGGCAGCCTTCGACACGTCGGAAATGATTTAAATTTGTATTTGTAAATCCGTTAAATTTTCCCAACTACAAACATTGGTAGCGCGATCTATCATTGCGTCATCAAGGTCGTTTGTTGCGTATTTCGGGATATGTGCGATAGTCGTTCCACTTTTTTGTTAATTTAATTATACTCTGGGGAGTTATGGAAACTTTCATTACGTTAAATGTTGAAGGTTTTTTTGTTATTAAGTAGTTTTTCAGATACACATAGCACATTATCTACTAACTTACTGATGTCCATGCTTCATATTTTTGTGTTTTTTGTTTAATAAAGAGATCATTGATTCATTCACTCAAGCTTGATCTGAATCAACAAAGCCGCAAAGCGCACACTAGTATGACATAGGGTAACATGCCCTATTACGGCGCGTTTTGACGACATTTTAAAGTAGGGTAAGTAATTAAGCATTTCTAAATATTTTAGCAGATATTTGAATTTTTTTTTGACAGTCATGATAATTATATTTTCTATTTCAGTTGTCGTTTTATTTATTTTAGAGTGATAATTAATTTTAAATAAATATTTTGTCTGACAATTCGGAATTCCTATTTCGGCGGCAAAAAAAAGTTTGAAGCCCATTACGGCGGTAAGCACAGCCTATTACGGAGTATGGGATGACAACACACTCACGATGAAACATTTTCATCTCAGCTCATGGTTCCGTGCAATCAGAAAATGGTATGCAATGGCTGTAATTGTTACTGGCACTGTACATAAATACAGGTTCTTCCTAGTAAGGCGCTATTTTGATAATATTTTGTGTATCAACTGTAATGGCCTCGCGCTAAGAAGTTTCCAGTAATATAATTAGTTTAGGAAACACGAATAATGAATATTTGGCTGTATGGGCTACTATGTGCGTGTGGGCTAATATTGCGTGACCTGAACGGGCGAATAACAAAACAACAATCAATCAATCAATCTACGGCACCGTAACGTTCTCCCATCTCTCTGCACAACGGAACGGAATGAATGGGGACGTTTTTTTTTTATAAGCCGCTCTGATGAAGAAACGATTTGAAAATGGCGGCCGAACGAATGCTATCTCGCGTATATTAGTATGAGGGAAGAGTTGAGAACAGAGACAGCCCATACAACGGCCGCCATTTTGAGATCGTTTCTTTATGTGAGCAGGTTATACCCATAAAAGCGTAATTTGTGCAAATTTGGCTAGCTTATTAACATAATTTTTAATATTTGTTGTTAATCTACATTAAGGATCGGCGGATGGAAAAGACATATTAATAAGGTCCCGGGACGTGTACCCGAAACCTACATCAATAAACTGATACAAACCAAACTGAGAACTTCCTCTTTTCTAAAATCGGTTAAAAATAGGTACTAAAACTAAAACCCTTCTTCTGAATTTAAAAAATACTTTTGTGTAAATCGGTTTTGACAAAATCGAAATAATCGTGGACAAACATGCATAATAGGTACTAAAACCCTTCTTCTGAATTTAAAAAAATACTTTTGTGAAAACCGGTTTTGACAAAATCGAAATAATCGTGGACAAACATGCATACAAACATGCATACAAACATACATACAGGTCGAATTGATAACCCCCTCAACTTCGTTATAAAACAATTGCTGTTCGTTTTTCTCCTAATTTAATTTGAAAAGGCCCGGACGAGGGTTTTAATAATCCTACTAATATTAATAAACGACAAAGTTTGAAATAAAGGATGTCTGTAACTCTTTCACGTAAAAACTACGAAATAGATTTTAATGAAACCTTACAAATAAAACATATTTGAAGGAAAATTTACCTGGCGAAGCAGCGGGGTGCAGTCAGTGAAGGTTTAGTTTAACGGTTAAAAAAGATGGAAAATGGATTTCTACCCAAGCGGAGAAAGTTAAAAAAAAATAAAGATAATTTTTTTTACAATAACGTTGACACAAACATGCAATAAAATGGAACACAAAAAAAAACAACAAAAAACCAGCAAACCAAAATACAATAAAACAACCAACGAATCATAATCAGTTTTGTATGGTGTGTCAAAGTTGCGGTAAAATCTAGTAGTACATTATTAAATTGATGGGAAAATACGTAAGTACGAAATAAACCTTAGTTTATATTTTTGTGTAAGTTTTTTCATTATTTACTTACCCTGTTATTCATAAAAAGTTAAAGTGCATTTTAGTTATTTGACGTATGTCAATTTAGATAGGATGTCACGTATTTACCATACAACAAACCAAATAAGTAGACCTGCAGTAAAGCTTTTTAAAATGTACGGTATATTTATGAATAATACGGTTAAATTATTAGCTCTGTAATTTCCGTACACCGTGTTAGGATTCCGTACAGCCTAATACGGTAGGTTCTAAAATATCTAAGAAGTTTTTATATCCTGATGCTGAAATATAATGTAAAGATATTTCGGTAATGTAAGTTATTACATACACATAAGAACACTCTGACTTTACCATAAAACTCTCAAATCGTTAGTAATCGTTGTATTAGACTATATTTCTTCATTAAAACTCATACGTTAGGTTTCACAGTATTCTAACAAACTTAAATTTTACTGTCAACTTTAAGCGTCAAAAACAAGGATTCTAGTTAAAAAACATGTACCTCCAAAATTGGTTTTATACTTGAGAACTAATGAAAAATACACTTAAATAACGAAATGTTCATAAATTATATTTATTATACCACAAAATTTATAAATTACCGACACTGCGTTTTTCCTATTACCGATGGTACCCTCCGTAATAGGCGGTACCCTCAAATAGCCTTCCTAACACGGTGGACTTTTGATTACTCATATTTACTTGTTATATTTGATTTTAAACAGAAATCAACTTGATTAACTAAGACTACTTGAATGTAAAAAGTATTCGAATATAGTAACATAATCTTAAAGTGCTTGTTTGAACTAAAAACGAAGTCTGAAAATTCAATGTTCTACCGCGAGTCAGTCTGCGTTTGTATGAAACAGCTTCTCGCTTTGGTGACGTTACACAAAATAATTAATTTAAGTAATTTTAAACGATTTTAAACGCACGAGTGCTGGGTAATAAGTTACGTGTTAGTTTCCCTTGGACACTATGTAGTCACTTTTACCATACATAGTCACAACGAATCATAAATTGCAAAATATGAAATAGAGCCGTAATAGGACGTGATTTTGACTACCGCGGTAATAGGACGTTTTACCCTATATTTGAAAGGTCTATATGTATAACTACTATTAGATACTGCGTTGAAGAATCATGGATAAAAAGTGATTGTCTATCGAACAGCGGAATATTGTATGAAAGAACAAGGTTGCGATTATTTCTGGCATCGTAAACAGCTGCGGCGGCCTCGGCGCGAACTGTTTACATAGTTTACATGTTTATGTTGCTTGGTGCCTGTAACATGTAGCATATTGACTTTATTGCTGATTCTTTCTATTATATTCGATTAGAATCGTTAACACCTCTACTTCCGATCCAAAATGAAGAATAGAATAGAAAATACACTTCATTGCATACAAAGTAAGATACAAAGGTACATTGTTCAATTTAAGGTGTAGAAAAATTGAATTTGCAAGCAATGGGCGGTCTTATCGCTAAAAGCGATTTCTTCCAGGCAGCCCACATGTCGCGGAGTTGAACATAACGATCGAAAGATCACCCGTGACCCCCTTGCCAACAGCCGAGATGGACACCGGCGGGGTTTTAGTGGGTGCGAACCCCACATAACCCTGCGACTCCCCCCGGGGTTGCAGGGTACTCGTTAGGAGTTTCCCCGCCTAAAAAAAAAAAAAGGCAGCCCACATAGAATACCCAATGTGATACCCACATATTACACCCAATATTTATATGATGAATATCGATGTTTGTTTCCGGTCTGGGTGTAATGTTCGTCTCTGTGTGTGTTTCGGGTACCCTAGATACAGGTTTCTTTCTAGTTAGCTCTGAGTGTGATGTGTTATTATTATTATTATTCCATATTGATCAGAAATCCGAGAAAGCGGCGGAAGTACACTGGATTGTGGCAATATTTGGGATAGATACCTAGTCAGCATATTGCTAATTATAATTTGATGGTATGGCTTGACGACCATGTCATAATATTATTTACCTATCTATAAACCTACATTCCCAAATGGCTCAGCAGTAAACGTGTTTATAGTAAATCCGATGTAATTTTGGCGACGGTCATTTGACCCTCATTCTACGCGATTCCGATAACAATCTATTCGATAAAACCATTTATGATAGACCCCGTATCGTTTGAGATAAAGTTCGAAACTAAGGGCCGCCGTATACACAATAAAGTATGTTGCGTCAATTATCATAAATCAAATAAATTATAGTTTAAACTATTTATTGTCTTTAAATGTTCGGATATTTTCATGTGCGCATATCTAGATTATAAATAGGGAAACCAAAACGTTGAAGCAATTTTTTGATTAATAGTTATGTTCGTGTCTGCCACGCGTAATTAACGGAGTCATCAGAGTCAATTTATTATTTAAATTGACTCTGATGACTCCGAAGCAGTGGAGTTTTATTAACATCGTCATTAAGATCACACATAGCAAAACGAATTCCTTTAAGGCACGTCCTTACGTATCGCGGTACACCCATCGACACCTGCCCTAGTAAGGGACGATATCACGGATACGGATCGTCATTTCGTCGTTAATTAACAATTTCGTGGGCGAACGGCCGCGGATTATGACGCCATGCTCGCAAATTGGAATGGACCCGGTGACAATCAAGCCGATAGGATTGTTATAGACTCTGTTAGGGCAATCGTATCGGGCTGTGAACAGTGAGTGCGAGATGCGAATCTAGTGTGCGTTTATTGAATTTTATCCGATATATAGACTTATAGTATGCAAAAGAGAAACGAAGTGTGACAATGAGATTTCAAATCCACATTTGTCCCCGACGAGAGAAAAAGACTACAAAAAGTTAAGTATCTTTTTTGCTTTGAGGAAGAGGCCATAGTGGCCTCTGATCACAGCCACTGATGACCTCTACTACCATACGAATTTAGTTCTGGTGAATAGAGTAAAGAAGTTTTAACCTCTAAAATTATGTCTCAGTTACGGCCTTTTTTTAAGGCGGTGAAACTCCTACTAACGATTACCTTGCAGCCCCGGGGGGAGCCGCAGGGTTGCACGTTGCAGGCTGCCAGTGTCCATCTTGGCTGTTAGCAAGGGGGTCACGTCACGGGAGATCTTTCAATCTTTATATCATCTTACGTCTCAGTTACGGCCTGCTATTGTTGGTAATTCTAGTCTATAAGAATATTGTCCCTATTGTCACTCTGTAAAGAAATTGCATCATATTCAGATTCTTGCGGAGGAGTGTCTTAATTGCAGAAAGAACGTAAGTAACAAACTTTGTGACAACCCGTCACTACTTTCTTAGATTGTCGTATCGACCCACTCTTATCAGTCACCTACCCCCCTTTCTACTGTCAGATCTGAGGTGGGCTATTTATTGTTTGATTTAAATATTTTATATTTATTTAAATCAAACATTTAGCAGGGAAGGTTAGGTTACATTCCTTAATATTATCATTTTCTATATTATAAATGCAAAAGTTTGAGAAGATCTTTATTTTGTTCTACTTTCACGAAAAAACGACTGATCGGAATTTGATTAAACTTCACAGCTTATATTTCAATATAATATCAACAAACCTATAAATGATTATAATATTGTGTGGATGATGGAACGAAGTTCGTAGGGTCAGCTAGATTTCCATTAGTAAGTACTAACGTGTTACGTGACGCCCGAAAGATAATCCTAATTTCAGTAGAGGCAGAATGATCATAACATAAACAATAATTGTCCAAAAATATATTTGATAAATCTTTTTGGTAGTTATAGCAACCTACCTAAAAAAAAACAATATGATCTCACGCCTCTTATTCCCCGAAGGGTTAGGCAGATGCACCAGCTCAAGAGCCGGACCCACGTTTACCCGAGTTTATGTTTTAACCAAACTACCTAATTCTGTAATACTGCAAAGCACATTTGTTACGACAGAAGTTTTGAATTTCGTTGTTGTTATGCATTTCTCTTGGCATCCTCATGTAATTGGATTCGTACAGCTAATATGTTTGTGCGTCACACTCGATATACTACTTTGGCAAATGCACAGCATTCTTTATTAAAAAAAATTGTTTGGCCAAGGCATAGTTTTTGCCATGGTTTTGTTCCAATGGGGACCTTTTTGGTATATTAGTTTAAAATCCATTTTTTTTTACAACTTTAAGTTTGCAAAAGTTGTAGCAGTGTGCAAAATATTTATGTTAAAGTGGTTAAGCTAAAGATGTACTTAAAATAATAATATTGTTATTTAATTAAGCTTAGTATGTTTTATATGAATAAGTCTTAATTTACGTAATCAATTTAGAAAGCGTGCCTAGTCATCTCCATTTCAGCAAATTGTTAAACAGGTCCGTCCTGCTGTCGCTCATTTAACAAGTAAAGTTTCTAGAAATTTTACGTATGAGTGAGTACGAGTAGTTTGTACCTTAGTCGAATCTGGCAGCACCTTAAAATAATTAGTTTTGTAATATCTAAAAATATATTCTTAAACAAGTAATCTTTGAATTGTGTCGGAATTTTATCCACTCTTCATATCATAAGCTCGGAGAGCAGCTCGCTGATTACAGGAAACAAGAAACTAAATATTACAGAAAAGAGAAGAAAAGGTTAAAAAATTGTAAAGTCACTTTTTTTTACTTGTTACTAAAGAGGATGCGAGACTAAATTAATTTTGGACTTCTTATATTCTTAAATAATAATTATATTCATACCTACTTACTCAATTACTTGAATTAAACGAACCATCAATGTTTGAATGTTTTAATATAAAAAGAAACAATTAAGTACAGTCGAAAATTAATCATAAATACATTTCTTCTTAAAGATAAGTTTTTTAATTTTATTAAAAAAGCAAGAATATTTTAAATTATTAAAAAATAATAATAAATAAAAATATTTTAATGTAGAGATTTGTATTTTTTTTAAATACGATAATTAATATAAAATCACACTGACTAGATTTTCACACTCTTTGTCTGCTTTTATGAACGTTTATGCTTCTAATAGTACAAAAATAAAATTTAATAGAAGTACATACTCGCAAATTGTTTGTATTTTTAATTAGGTATTCCAAACATCAAATGTTTATATTAAAATAGTAGAAGCATAAAAATATTTAAATAAATTATTATAGAATTAGTGAAAACGATTTTGTTAAAAAATATAGTTTTGAAATCACAATTTTTCCTTTTTTATATAGGTGCCTAATATATGTAGATTTCGATTTGTTAGTAAACAAAATATTATGATATTAGTGATAAATAATAAAAATAGATACAATATAGTTCCTAAGTAGTTAAACACGATTAATAATTTTAGAAAAGCCGAAGTTCAAAACAAAATAAATATCATAATGTACGTATATGTATATGAAGTATAAATAATATATTTAAAGTATAATATATACAATATACATACGTAGCTAAAGAAAAATACACAATAAACATCTGATCTATTGGATTATAATATAAATAAGTTTAATAAGACGTTATTCTACGTAATAAGACTCAAGAAAAACAAATACAGAAAATTTAAATAAGCTCTATTAAAACAATCACATTGCAATGACTTGATTTAAACTTACAATTATATAATAAATTACAAAATAAAAAATATTTACTATGTTTAAGCTTATATCTTTGGTTAAGCTAGCCGTTTTATAATATAAATTTTATTTACAAATATATTATTTTGCACTTATTAAAATTATAACAAACTTAAATCGATTTATTTACAAAAATATAGTAATAATTCATCATCAATTGTAAATTTCCGTTACTTAATATGAAATGTTATAACGATTTCAAAAAAAATTACTGACATTACATAATAAAATAATTTTAGATCCTATTATTCGTTACGTAACGTTACCAAACAAAGCTGAAAATGTTAGATTTAAGGCTCATTGTCGTTTTTATTATTTGGGATCTACCCTCATATACCACAACTATAACACAATATGGTCGTCTGGGGAATTTTTTGTTATTTTAACTGATCTGTTATATATATAATCTCAGAAAGTTATTCTTAGAATATTTTTTTGCTAATAAGGTCCAATTTTGCTGTAGGGCTGAGACATAGTTAAGCTTTATTTATTAAAAGAAAATCATCTACAATAAAATAAATAGTATAATAATTATAGATTTTACGTTATAATTACCCTTCCTCTTCCTTTCTTGTGAATTCGCACTAAACCTACACTTATCACCCTAAAAATATAACATACGAGTTACGAGTTAGTTAAGGATAATACTATAATAATAATATGCCTAATGTTATAAATCAGTGAAGCCGTGATGTGTCTCTATATTTTCCATGGGATCATCCTGGGTTCCAGTGATGATTTGCAGAACTTTGAAGGCTCTGGATTGCCGCGGCGGACCCTCTGGGCAGAACTTGTGGTAGTAAACTCTAAAATTTTACAAGTATTTTAAATTAGTACCTATTTTTTTTTCGCTGACATCGTAATTAATGAAACATTATCCCTGTTATTTATAAAAAGTTAAAAATATTTTAGTTATTAGACGTAATGTCAATTTAGACTGGTTGTCACGTATTTACCATACAACACACCAGAGAAGTAGACCTCCAGTAAAGCTACTTAAGATTTACTGTATCTTTATGAATAACACGTTATATCTTTAAAAATATATATATAAAAAGACAGCAAATCTTTAACTGACCTGACCGACGCCAAAGAAAGAGCGCAGGACAGAGAAGTCTGGAGGAAGACTGTTGAGGCCCTATGCTCCCCGAGGAGTTAAAGGAGTTAAAGGAAGGAAGGAAGGAAATCTTTAACTGGAGATACCAATCAAAAAACATGGCTGCAGAAATAAGGATCTAATAAAATAGACAAAGTTAGATAGAGTTAGACAACTGTAATTTTTTTTTCTTCATATTTTTGGAATATTATTTCAAAAAAAAAAAACAATATAAAGCATTATTGGTTTTGAATATTTCTTCAGTAAACATAAAGTATGTTTAGTAACTAAGTTACGAAATCAGAAAATGTATCACGGTTCGTAACAAAAAAATAATATTTATTTCTAAATATTCAAGTACATTACACGCAAATTACCGAAACCAGTATTTGTTAAAATAAAAGCCTCCGTAACCAAAAAAGCGATAACACACGCGAAAAACTAAAAACACGGAAATACCCATTAATAAGCGAAAAACCGATCTAGAAGAAAGAAGAATTAAATAAGAAAGTTAATGATCTGGATAGAGTTCTTGAATAGGTAATTAAAATAGTATATAGTATATAGGCGATAAAATAGTTAAGGTTAAAGTTAAAAAACACAGTTTAGTTAGTTTAACAAAATCAGTAGGGTGGCATAAATTTTATAAATTTGGCAGGCATCCTTGTTGTAAATTTTTGAAAATTATTGAAAGTGTTCGTCCGTCTCCGTCTGTTATAACATGCTAAATAATTTTTCATTCAATAGTCTTTGTAGCAGTATTTTGTGATTACTAGAATGATGATTATTGATGATGAAGAGATAAAACGAAGGATTTATGAATCTGAAATCTTATCTTCAAAGATTGGCAAAGACGTCTGTTAAATTGTTAATGATACATAATATATATTCGTAGCCGGCTGAAGGAAAGATAGCGGGCTACGGCTGACACACCTACCACTGATTTCTATGAATCTATAAAATATGTGAACCAGCTGTGCCTCCACAAAAACTGCAATAAGTAAGCAAACTACATAGAACTAAAAGCAAGCTATATTGAATCATCCGCCAAACACGTCGCGGGAAGCATCGCAATTTCTATAAAAATATTCTGTTTACTTTGGATCAGTGCAAACATCGCCTTCAGTAGCGTCCGCCAAAACTGAAACGATATGTGTTCATGAGAAAATTTATACGGGATTTTTCTTGCTTTGAATAGAGCTTTTAAGTTTAAAACATGGGGATTAAGAGAACCTGGTTTGTAAACATTTTTTGCTAACTTTGTGTGAATTAGTAAATTATCTTCAGAAACATTTTATGTAGGACAGGGGTAACTTTTTAATTACACTATGTCTGAGATTGGTCAATGCATAGTGGCAGGTATAGTTATCGTTTTTAATAATGGATTGTTCCCTAAATATTTTAACAAAAAATAAAAATACCTTTTGGATCCATCGCTTCCTCCCTCAATTTGGATCGGTATTATCCTAGTTTTATGGCCCTCCTGATTCGGAAGACTTCGGTTGAGGGTTGGCAGCTCTGGCTGCGTGGTCTGATCATCAAACTTTACTAACTGAGGGGACAAAACCC
This sequence comes from Euspilapteryx auroguttella, assembly GCA_951802225.1. Classification (NCBI taxonomy): domain Eukaryota; kingdom Metazoa; phylum Arthropoda; class Insecta; order Lepidoptera; family Gracillariidae; genus Euspilapteryx; species Euspilapteryx auroguttella. Next base: position 3,201,913 of record OX637660.1, on the reverse strand, counting down.
TCATGATACGCTGGGTTGGCTGCGAATATGGTCCGTTCGGGTTTTGTTCGTTTGGCTGCATGCCAATGGTTATCCTAAGCTGGGGTTGCTGATGTCTGTCTCTTGCCTCCTGTGATACTTCCATTTGGATAGGAATTACTCGACTGCCATTGGCTAAAGGATCAGGAGTATCTTTGGGAATACTCCGTCTGTTATCCGAAGGTTTAGTAGACCAGGTAGGCTGGACTGGCTGGTGGTATTTCGGCGGACTGATGACTTCACGGATATTTCTTTGCATTTCTGCGCTCTTCTTAACCCACTCGGGTTCTTGAACGTTGTTTTCTCGTGGTGGTGTCACAAGTTCCCTTGGTGAGCTCCGCCGTCTTTCAAGGGGGCGTTGGACCCATTCTGGCGGTGGAGTTTTTGTCTTCTCTTTCTGTGTCTTCACCCAGGGAGGGATAGTCTTAGGACTCTCTGGACAGAAATAGACTGGTTCTTGATTCACATATACGATTTCCTTTTGCGGTTCGCTGTGGTTTCGTTCTGGCTCTTTAGGCTTCCTTGGTGTGACCGGTATTGACATAGTTGACTGATATCTTGGTGGTTCTTGAGGGGGTTGTTTGTTCTGTGGTGGGGCCGGTACGTTTCTGTTATCCTGACCAGTTCTCCACGAGGGATTGTTACTTTCTCTGATTATATTGTTGTTGCTATCCTGTCCCACCCATGGAGGACTATATTGCTGCTGTGGTGGGTTGGCTTGGATTTTGATGTTTTTGTTTTCTTGTTTCCACGGCGGAGTGTATTGCTCAGGTTGATTGTTCACTTCAGTTTTCCATGGAGGAGTGTAAGTTGGTTGCTGATTGAGTGGCTGGCTATTGTGATAAATATTTTGTGTGCTTTCAGCTTCCTTTGGTCGATTCAGAGTATTAGATCGCCACGGGGCAGGATTCGGACTTTGTGGTCTTGCTTGATTTAGATTGTTAAATATAGCATTATTGTTAGAGGCATTATTATTCGTAGTTTCTTGAGGTGTTCTAGCAGCAGCTCTTGGTAAAGTGTGAAAGTTTGGAGACGATGTTTGATTCTGATTATGTGGTTGAACTGGGGATAATGGCCCTCTATTATTTTGTGACGGAGATTGATTAGCTGGCGAATCTCTGGAAAATGTTAATTGATTATTCGGTGACTGCTGAACTGGTGAGAATGGTCCTCTGTTAAACTGAGGCGGAGACTGCGGGCTAGCATTCACGTTTCTTGCTGGAGAATCTTTCCTTTCAGGTTGTCTCCAACTGCTATTTGGTGTAGGTGAAAAGCTAGACCCATTGGAAAGCGGAGATTGTCCCCCATATGGCACAGGACTGTTGTTAAACTGTGAGTCTTGTCGCTGCAGCATCTCTCTTGTTTGCGGAGAATTGTTCATGACAGGGGAATTGACCTTCTGACTGGCGTATTGGGCTTCAGGCCTATGAAGAGGACTAACTGGAGTCTGGTTCGAGTATGGGTAGGTTTGTCTTTGAACATTTGATTGGAAGTTTTGTGGCGGCTGTTGCGATAATGTAGACGGTGGCATCTGTACTGTCAACGGACTGGGCACCTTTTCAACAAATTTGGGTATTGGACCGATTCGGTTCAGTTCATTTTTCTCAGCTTCCCAGTGGTACGGACTGTTGGTTTTCCGTAGCATGCCAATTGGATTCTCTGGTATAACGATCTCGGGGCGTTCGCCGAGTGGGACAGGTTTTGGGTTCGGAGACTTTGATTTTGGAACAGAGATGACCAGTGGTGGTGGCGGTGGAGGGGCGGGGATATTCATGGATGGCGGTGGGGGTGCGTGACCTCCTGGTCCCGCTGGCCCACTCGGCCCTCCTTGAGGATGGTAGTGACCACCATTGGCCTGCTGCTGTGCATAAGCTTGCTCCTGCTCTTCTAATGACCTCTGTCTGTTCATCCTCCGAGCCATGCTGGGAGTTTTAATCTGTGACAAATCAAGCCCCCCAGGGGTATATGTGAAGGGTTTCTTGTCTTTCGTCATCATGGCGTTTTGTATGCAGGCGGGAGGCTCCGTGTTGCCCATTTGCTGGAATTAGAAAATAATTCAAAATTAAATTAAGTTAAAAAATTTAATTTTGATTTCCTCTCTGGAAATACGTAATGACAAACACCTTTCAGTTTTATTATTGTTCAAGCTACATTTTGAAGCCAATTGGGATAATTTTTTATGTGAATCTTACACGATTTATAAGTTTTATAATCTTAAAGCAAGACAGTGAATATCTGGATGCAATTTTTAAAGTGACACTTACGTTGACCTGCGTCCTCCCATAGTTCGGGATCCTGCCGACGTGCCCTGGGACACCGTACCTGGAAAAGCGCCAAGCCAACACGTTATTTTTATACCTGCGTTTTGCATGAGAACATAGTGCACCTACATCTACATAGACATAGTGCAAAAAGCTGTGCATTTTGTTTATGTCAGTTTGGAGTTTAAGTATCGTCTGGTTTTGACTGAGTATCTTTATTTTTTTATTATAAGTATTTTAGCCTAAAAAAAACTATTTATTATATCATTATTTTTAATTCTTCTGCCAAACAAGTAAAAAAGGAAACATAGTAGATAGTTATATAGACTCTTTATTACAATCAATCAACTTAAAATATATTACAATATTCTTAATTTAAAACATTGATTGCAATGGGCGGCCTTATCGTAGTAGTTATAATCTAGCGTGGAGTCCGTGTAAGTTACAGCTGAAGCCTTTTTTTTTTTGCAAACAGCGATGCAGATATCTATATATATAAAACTCAAAGGTGACTGACTTACTGACATAGTGATCTATCAACGCACAGCCCAAACCACTGGACGGATCGGGCTGAAATTTGGCATGCAAGTAGATGCTATGACGTAGGCATACGCTAAGAAATGATTTCCCAAAATTCCCTCAGGAACGGGAATCACGGGATTTTTTAGTTAGTATGAAAAATCTTCATTATTGAGTGTATCGACGTAAAATTTGGTGTACAGTTTCCTCAGTGAATGGAGAAGTGTTGTAAGAAAGGAAATTAAAAAATTCCCACGGGAACGGGAATTATGGGACTTTTTAGTAAGAATCAAAAAATCGACATCCTAAAGTGTATCGACGTGAAATTTGGTGTACAGGTTCCTAAGTAAATGTAGGAATGTTGAAAGAAAGTAATTTACAAAATTCCCACGGGAACGGGAATAACAGGGCTTTATTTGTGGTAATGAAAAATCGACTTTCTTAAGTGTATCGACGTGAAATTTGTTTACAGGTTCCTGAGTGGATGAAAATGTGTTGAAAGAAAAGAATTAACTTTTTAAACTTTTTTTACTCGCGTAGGTACATACATATCCAACAACCGAGCTAATATTTTACACTCCACCATTCAGTATCTGAATGAATGGTGGAGTGTAGAAAGGAATTTCTGGTGTTGCCACGGGAACTATTGTCGTATGGCAAGCCAAACATTTGTTTGCCTGAGCCAATTGGTGGGCACCCTGAACTACCTCGCCTCTCACAGTATAGGATACTTTACCAAATAAGGTATCAATAGCGATTAGATTAGATGTAGGGTAACATGCCCTATTACGGCGCGTTTTGACGACATTTTAAAGTAGGGTAAGAAATTAAGAATTTCTAAATATGTTAGCAGATATTTGAATTTTTTTTTGACACTCATGACGATTATATTTTCTATTTCATTTGTCGTTTTATTTATTTTAGTGTGATAATTCATTTTAAATAAATATTTTTTCTGACAATTCGGAATTCCTATTACGGCGGCAAAAAAAAGTTTGAAGCCCATTACGGCGGTAAGCACAGCCTATTACGGAGTATGCGATGACAGACAACACACGCACGATGAAACATTTCCTCATGGTTCCGTGCAATCAGAAAATGGTATGCAATGGCTGTAATTTTTACTGGCACTGTACATAAATACAGGTTCTTCCTAGTAAAGGTCTATTTTGATAATATTTTGTGTATCGACTATTTGATAAACGGCCTCGCACTAAGAAGTTTCCAGTAATATAATTAGTTTAGGAAACACGAATAATGACTATTTGGCTGTATGGGCTACTATGTTCCTTTGCCTGACCTGAACGGGCGAGTAACAAAACAACAATAAATCAATCAATCTACGGCATCGTTACGTTCTCCCATCTCTCTGCACAACGGAACGGATTGAATCAAATATGGGGACAAATCGTCCTTTTATAAGCCGCGCTGATAAAGAAACGATTTGAAAATGACGGCCGAACGAATGCTATCTCTCGTATATTAGTATGAGGAAAGAGTTGAGTAGAGATACAGCCCATACAACGGCCACCATTTTGAGATCGTTTTTTTATGTGCGCAGGATATACCCATAAAAGCGTAATTTGTGCGAATATGGCTAGCTTATTAACATTATTTTTAATATTTGTTGTGAATGTACATTAAGTTGTGTAACCGAAACCTTAATCAATAAAATGATACTACAAACCTAAACTGAGAACTTCCTCTTTTCTAAAATCGGTTAAAAATAGGTACGAAAACCCTTCTTCTGAATTTAAAAAATACTTTTGTAAAAATCGGTTTTGACGAAATCGAAATAATTGCGGACAAACATGCATACAAACATACATAGAGGTCGAATTGATAACCTCCTTAACCTCGTTATAAAACAATTCGTTGTTCGTTTTTCTCCACCTTTAATTTTAAAAAGGCCCAGACGAGGGTTTTAATAAACCTACTAATATTATAAACGACAAAGTTTGTAATAAAGGATGTCTGTAACTCTTTCACGTAAAAACTATGAAATAGATTTTAATGAAACCTTACAAATAAAACATATTTGAAGCAAAATTTAACTGGCGAAGCAGCGGGGTGCAGTCAGTAAAGGTTTAGCTAAACGGTAAAAAAATATGGAAAATGGATTTCCACCCAAGCGGATAAAGTTAAAAAAAAGAAAGATGCATTTTTTTACAACAAAATTGACACAAACATGCAATAAAATGGAACACAAAAAAAAACAACAACAAAACAGTAAACCAAAATACAATAATAAATAAAACAACCAAATCAGTTTTGTATGGTGTGTCAAAGTTGCGGTAAAATCTAGTAGTACATTATTATATTGATGGGAAAATACGTAAGTACGAAATAAACCTTAGTTTACATTTTTGTGTAAGTTTTTTAATTATTTACTTACCCTGTTATTCATAAAAAGTTAAAGTACATTTTAGTTATTTGACGTATGTCTATTTAGACAGGATGTCACGTATTTACCATAGAACAAACCAAATAAGTAGACCTGCAGTAAAGCTTTTTAAAATGTACGGTATCTTTATGAATAATACGGTAAAATTATTAGCTCTGTAATTTCCATACACCGTGTTAGGATTCCGTACAGCCTTATACGGTAGGTACTAAAATATCTAATGAGTTTTTATATCCTGATGCTGAAATATAATGTAAAGATATTTCGGTAATGTAAGTTATTACAAACACATAAGAGCACTCTGACTTTACCATAAAACTCTCAAATCCTTAGTAATCGTTGAATTAGACTATATTTCTTCATTAAAACTCATACGTTAGGTTTCACAGTATTCTAACAAACTTAAATTTTACTGTCAACTTTAAGCGTCAAAAACAAGGATTCTAGTTAAAAAACATGTACCTCCAAAATTGGTTTTATACTTGAGAACTAATGAAAATTACACTTAAATAACGAAATGTTCATGAATTATATTTATTATACCACTAAATTTATAAATTACCGACACTGCGTTTTTCCTATTACCGATGGTACCCTCCGTAATAGGCGGTACCCTCAAATAGCCTTCCTAACACGGCGGACTTTTGTTTACTCATATTTACTTGTTTTATTTGATTATAAACAGAAATCAACTTGATTAACTAAGACTACTTGAATGTAAAAAGTATTCGAATATAGTAACATAATCTTAAAGTGTTTGTTTGAACTAAAAACGAAGTCTGAAAATTCAATGTTCTACCGCAAGTCAGTTTGCGTTTGTATGAAACAGCTTATCGCTTCGCTGACGTTACACAAAATAATTAATTTAAGTAATTTTAAACGTTTTTAAACGCACGAGTGCTGGGTTATAAGTTACGTGTTAGTTTTCCTTGGACACTATGTAGTCACCTTTACCATACCCAGTCACAACGAATCATAATTGCAAAAGATAAAATAGAGCCGTAATAGGACGTGATTTTGACTACCGCGGTAATAGGACGTTTTACCCTAGTCTAATTGACTTTCAATAAGTGATATCTTGTATCCTATATTGAATAAAGAATTATTTGATTTGATTGATTTTGATTTGAACTGAAAAAAAAAACAAAATATTACTACTTACTGTAAATTGGTAGATATTTTTAGGGGGTATAGATGCGATCAAAAATGATGTCACCAAAATCCCGAGTAGTAAATCAACCAGTAATTAACGTTTTTAATGAAAAAGCGCGTGCGAAGCTGCGGGCAAAAGCTAGTGTTTTTATAATCATCAGTTTCTAAGCATTCCAAAATTTAATACTTATTTTTTTTTATTATAATACGGATCGGGTTCGTTGACAACATGTAATCCCAAAATATACTAAAAATGCTAAAAAGCTAAACCTATCTTTCTCGAAGATTTTCTTTTTAATAATGTTGTGTAGGAGTCTTGTAACGACTTAGCGACATTATTAGGTCGTTCACAGAGGAAGTTTCAAAACGATACGAAAAAACAGAATCGTTAAAATATTTCTTACAATTTTGTTGAATATTATAGAGTCGTGGGCAAAATGTCGCCGTTTCGTAAACGTTTCTGAAATGCTACGAGTTCGTAGACGAAACTTTGCATAAATAATATGCGCACAGTGCTAGGTTGTACATTAGTATTTTTTTATTAGGTTTGCACAATATTATTGATCACACTACATACATCATTTTTTACATATTCCGGCTAGTGTTAGAGACATTTAAAATAATCCGTAAATCTACCTAACAGAAATTATCACAAAATATGTTGGTAAGCGCATAACTCAATAATAAACTCCGGACCAATTTACTAATTCTTTTTTTTTATGTTCTTTAAAGTCTAAGGAAGGTTACGGCGAGAAAAATTCGAATAATTACCGGGAAATAAACAAAGTAATAGATAGGTTAGGCGGTACGAAGTTATTCATAGTTTTATAATGAAAAATGAGTTTTTTTTTTTTCTTGTAATGTTAAATACTTCTTTTACAGTAAGTTTATGTAATTCTTTCCACTCACCCGTTCTCAGCCATATTTCCTTTGGTAGACCACCACAATCGCTTAAGTATTTATGGCCTGCAGTCTTCGCTTGACTTGATATTTTAGAACCACCACTCGTCACCACCAGAGTCAGAGCCGAGACTGTTGTTGCGTCGGCGAGATCTGCAAATTAGAATCACAAACCAGAAGTTTAGTGTAAACAAACCACAGGCAATTATGAAATCTTGTGTATTTTGGTTTACTAGGCGATACTTAGAGCTAACAATTCACAGTCGAGAGACGTCCACTGTTGAACATAGGCGTTCCCCACACATCGCTACAGTGAACACATTTTGGGGGGGCTCGCCATAATCGGGACTTTTGGAAGGCGGGTTGGCGATCGCAGAATGGCTCATGTTTTTCAACGAAGGACGATGCTGCCCGTATTTTGGGTATTCTATAAGTAACCTAAGTGGTACTATATGGCGCTACCTAATGGTAATTTGTTGTAATGCCGTCTTTATTTAGATCGCATGAAGGTGGGTAGAGTAAGAAGGTTGATGTATTGGCTGTGAATGACTATGTATTTTATAGTAATTTTGTGTACACAATTATATGTTTTAAAGTCTATAGTTAGGTACCTTGGCTTTTAGCCATTAGGTATAAGTATAGCAGCAATTATTGCAGCTGTTGCCAAAATTCTAATAATAAAACTTGCCGTGACAAAAACTTTTACTATAGTCTCTAGTACTTAATGATATGGCAATATTTTTACAATTCAAAAAAAAACTTATTTCTAAATTTTAGTTATATCTTATATTTTGCTGGGGAAGTTGCATTACTGCCTCGGGATAGTTTATAAGAAGCTTAATTATTTATATTTTGTTAAAAAAAAAAATTACAAAATCCTATATTTATTAATACATTGAAAAGCCTTGAATTAATGAATGATCTTTTTATTATTAAAAAAAAAAAACACAGAACAAGAAACATAATATATCGGAGAGGTGACAAAATGGGACCTTATCGCTCTAAGCGATTTCTTCCACGTAACCTGTTTGTTTTTTTTTTTAACAAAATCATTCCTTGCAAAATCATTGTCACGGGTTTTTAATTATGTTAAATTAGAAGTATTTTAAATTCTTAAACTTTTTATAAAACGCTTACACATGGATTTTCAAAGTTTTTATTGTTTGTAAAAAGTAAGTAAGATCATAGGTTTCCAATTACAAACATGATAACGAGATACTAATATCCTATAAACGATCTAATTGTTTGTAAAAATTGTGTGCTAAAGTGTTTGTCAAATGATTTGACCGTGTGTGCAGCTGCGTATGAAGAGTTTTTAAAACAAATTTGATCATTTACAGGCGTTTAAGAGGAGGTATTATACTAACCATGGCAAATATCGAAAATGAGATCCACTAAAAAAACTTGGTTTGAAAATCTAAGGCACAACAGAAGAACAGAAGTTGAACTTTTTTTTTGCGATTTGCGCCAGTTGTAATAAGGTGTCATGGGACAAAATACAGGTCAGAACAGAGCGGCACACCATCATTTACATGTACACAACAACTTCAGACGCAACAAGTATATTTCTTTTTTTTGGTGGCAATGATGAATATTCTATAATTCTCATTTTAACACATGTGTGTATATTTTGTCATGACGTTAAATTCTGCAAGCAGAATTCAAAATAAGCGTGTGACTAAATGAGTAATGTAACGGCCGCATTACACGGACTGCAACAGAGCTTGGCACGATTTGTGTTTTGCTCACAGGTGTCTCGTCCCGGCTTTTTGAATTGTAGAGCTGTTTACGTTGTTCTACATGAATAACTACCTAACATAATTTATTATGGAAGGAAGGTGATAATGAAAAAAAATTAACTAAAACTTATGCCAAGAACACGCAACGTCTACTACCTATATCTTTGGATAAACACAGATGTTAAATAAGAAAGATACTTAAATAAAAACCGTTTGGAGGGAATGGTATTCAATTGAGAAGGATAAAAGTGGGGGATTTTTTCAATTAGAAAACTCCATAGAATTTTTATGATCCGGATAACAGATTGAAAAAGAACGCGACAACATCCTCACATACTTTTGAGTTCATAATTTACTAGCTAAACTGGCGCACTCTGAAAAAAATAAAATAAGCTGTCATACTGTGAAGATTTTACAAATTTCCATTAGTATTTTATTGCTAAAAGGGAAAAAAAAACTTTACTAACCTTCGCTATTTAAATATCAGCAGGATAGAATTAGATCCTTAGCTAAATAACGCACATCCATTAAAAAGTAAATTTTAATGATGTAAAGTTATTAGTTGAGATGTAATATATTATAGTGTCCATCTATCTTGATACCTATTTAACATGAAGGCTAAAATACAAAATTACTAAGGTGCCTACCACGGATGCAATACGTACCTACCTGTATGCCTGAACCTTGGGAGTGCGCTCTAATTCCGTGATCTCAAAATAGACAATTAAGTGTGTCATGCATGCACGGGTGCCGTTTGTACCTGGCTTAAATATTCTTCATAAAATTACTATTAAACTGTATAGCGTTCTATTCGTCACTAAATAATAACATATTAAAGAAGCTGAGCAGATAAACAACTTAGTTTTCGTCAGCAGCTATTGTTGTACAAAGATACAGTAGATTATAGAGGTAGCTTTACTGAAGGTCTACTTCTCTGGTTTGTTGTATGGTAAATACATGACATCCAGTCTAATTTAACATAATTACGTCAAATAACTAAAGTGCTCTTTGACTTTTTTTGGACCGAAAATAAAATGCACAATGAATAACAAGGTTAGTGTAAATGTTTTGTTTGGAGAAATAAATGAAATAAAAAACCTCTGTTTTGGAAGTAGGTAGGTTAAAAAAAAAAAAATTAATGCATTCCCGTCAGAGTTTGGAACAGATATAAATTTTCTTAGTGAAGGGCGGATTTTTCTCAAGATCACCAAAATTAAAACTTCTTTCTTTAACAAAGATACTGTAGGTTTTAAGTAGCTTTACTGGAGGTCTACTTTTCTGGTTTGTTGTATCCAAATTGACATACGTCAAATAACTAAAGAGCTAAATTTTTATGAAAAACAGGTTTACCTATACTTTTTTTTTATAATGACAATGTTATCGATTTACTTACATCGCAAATTATAGGTAATACGCGAAGCTTGTTTAATACGCCTAATATTATATACAATAAGGTCAACATTATCTCGTTTGTATACTACCTAGGCCTACGTATCTAATGACGTGTTTCAACTATTTACAAACTCTGCTGCATTAAGGTATGACGCTATTCAACAGTTTTTGCCCATGACTCCACAGTTGAGTGAAATAGTGGTCGAGCTTCAGTATAGGTAGGTGTTCTGTTTGATTCAAGTGTTAAAAGCTCAAATTTATGAGGTGACGATTGATCGAACTGAAATAAATTTTAACATCATATTCAGATACCTATACTTAGGAAACATGAATTGTTAAAAATTTGTTTCTGGTGTTTTTTTTTCCCGTAGTTCTAAGGTGCTAGTGACGTAGAGACACCAAGCCTATATTTAAGAAGAAGCAAGAATATTTAAGACAGTTTTGTGAGCCTACATTTTCTCAGAAACCTTTGATCTTGATTAGACTTTGGATAACTGGTTCTGGTACATTTCTAAACTGACTGGAAAAACTTCCGCGATTGATGTATGGACTATTTTCTTTTGCAGAATGGATGAACAATAAAAAAATATTTTAGCCTCCTATTAAAATGCACAGCACATATATTTAAAATTAAAAGCTTCGCTTTCAATTTCTACAAACACATAATAACAATCCCATAAAGCTTAACAAACAATAACATTAGTTAAAATAACTGATGAAACTAAATACTTTGAATCGTCTGAAATATTTTACTGCTGCCAACAAAAGTAGGCCGCGAAGGACCGAAAATAAAATGCACAATGTTCACATCTCATACCGATTGTCATTTACAATGTTCTTTTATCTGATTACCTTTAAATAAACATGAAGCCAAACTTTATAATTTTGATAATATTAGCATGATGAAAATTTGGTACCATATCCTACCCGATGATGGCCTAGACCTTGGAAGTCTTAAACCGTTAATCTTTACTTTGACCTATATTTCACCAGTGAAGTAACTGAATTAATTTATATCTTATATTGGTAATTATAAAACTTTGAATTACCATATTTATTTTAAAAGTACCTAGACAATGCATTGTAAAGCTTTATTAAACATTTTATTTCCGATTTTTTTTTAATTGATTTTGCATGGGTCGTGCTGATCAAATACGTTACAGTATAGGTGACTTACATACGTGAGCACATCTAATCAGAAAGAAGTTAAATCTAATTAAAGTACGTTTTAATTTTTCAGTAGCCAGATTTTAAAATAGTTTCGTAAATTAAAAAGAAATAAATAAGTACTTAGTTTTAAAACTAACCTTTAAATAAATCGATCCTTAACAATCCAGTAAAACCACCAGCAATTTTAATCTTTTTTCACACTTCACAAATTTTAAATAAAAAAACATAAACAAATAAAAAAATGGAAGGGTTTTCGAGACCGCCACGGTCGGGCGGGGAGGGATTGTGTCGTTCGTTCGATAGAGCGGCCGGGCTGCCGGGCTGCCGGGCACTCGGGGCGGGCGGGCGGCGCTGCGTGCGCCAGAGTCGACTCGGCCGAAAGCTTCCAGAATGGCCGAGTTTATCGATAAACAATGAACGAGCGAAAAGGAGGCTTTGGGTTTTATTCCCGTCATGAACATGCCTACTTTGTTTAACCTTTTGGTATTCTGTTGTTTTACTGTTGTTGCCTGTAAAATAACGGTTCTCTATTGATTTAGGAAATATCTACAATTCACATTATACACAAAAAAAAGACACAATTTACATCAAATGAAGAGGTATTTTAAAGCAAATTATCATATAACCTACACTAAGGTAGCTTTTTAAATAATTAATTTACAGTTAAATTAGCTTTTTGGCATAAATATAAGAGACAGAATGTCAATCGATTAAATGTTACAATATTTCTTATACAAAACTGAACAATAATCATTCGATATCGACATAAAATTTCCCAACACTACGCCCACTTGTGTGAAGCGGCGTGTTAACATTGACCACCGGATGATTTGCCTGATGGATGAAGTACTAATGGTCAAGAAGAGAAGGAGAAAAATAACAACGATAGTTACATAAATACATCCTATTTATGTAACTATCGTTGTTATTTTTCTCCTTCAAAAATCTGGCTTACGTCTATATTTTTAGGACTACTGTTAGACCTAGGCCCACAGATCGCCACAGAGGCAAACAACGTAAGTGGGTTGGCGATCGCAGTGGCTCTTCAAGCTTTTCAACAAAGGACGCTGCTGCCCACCCTTGGGGTGTTCCCTTAGGTCCTTTAACGACACCCTTGGCAGCAAGGTTGGAGGAATTCTATGCCGACACCACACTTTTATCAAGCTATAAATTAAAGAATACTAAAAGAAACATCAACCAATAAGAAAATAAATTACGGCTAAGATGACAGCTGTTATAATAGCTACTATTTTTTATATTTTAGTAACTTTACCTGTCTGCTCCCTTACGTTTTTTTCCAAATTTATAATTATCCTTTCCAGATACATAGAAAAAATTAATATAAAATTATGACACTTACCTATCCCTTAGATAGTACTTACCAATTTTTATTTTTTTGTGTTTCGTCATTGTTTGTGCCGTCCATAACATTTGTGTTTTTGTGTATTGTTTGTTTTAGATTAACTCAACAGCCAAGTGAGGAGTTCTACATAGAATATTTTTACGACCTCTCCTGTGTGTCTTTTCCAATACCCGACACTGGCAAAGTTGCTGTGCGTCTAACACAGCAGGAAGCCATAAATCAAGAAATTAATTAATTTATATTTTAGTTAATCCGAAGTATAACTTTTGGTTCCTCTAAATTTCGTATAGAAAAGAGCTTACGAAAATAGGATCTGTCCAGTCTCCAGAGCTTTAATTAGTTTGAGCTTTTAAACAGGCAACTGAATATTGCATTGTTCTGGTTACTGGTGCAGATTTTTCTGTTCCGGTTAAATAGAAAACTGATTAAATCCTGTCTTTTTTGGTTCTCTGCGTTAAGTAAAATGTTTTTTTTTTTTTTTTTATATATATTTACTTTTATTAGGTTTATTGGAAACCCATACCTAGTGCTATGTTATCCGTCCTGCTAGAACGTTATTGCCAAACCATTGGACTTCTATATACTAATGCAACAACGGTGGAATTTGCATTGAAAGTAAATTTAAAAGTAAGTTTGTAAGAAAGTATAGAATTAAATCGATGATGGTAAAATATTCCTGTCATACTGTTTCCGTCGATATCAAGAAGCAAAAGCCGACTTACATAAAGTTACAAAAAAAAAACTTTAGTTTTTCAAATTATTCGAAATACCTATAAAATATTTTTAACTTACGATTTCTCACGTAAGAAACTGTTTTAACCTAGGAAAACGAAATAAAATGTAGACTGTAAAATGGAAGCATGTAAACAGGGCCGGCCTCGGCGCTAAAAATACAGATATTATTGGGAAAATTCCTGCAGCCCGCGTAGTTTACGAGAAAATCGTGGGTTGGTATATTAAAAGTTAGTTTTTAAAAGTTAGGTAACCAATAGAATACTTACTTAGGTATTTTAGTTTGCGTGAAGACTGGGTAAGGGTGGAGCAAACAGAAAAGTAGACCGCATTTAATTTAGCTTAAATATAATATACTAGCTATGCCCGGACTTTCATCAAGAACCCAGATTATATAAAAACCATTTAAAAACATAGAGTCCGATATCGCGCTGCCACACTTTGTCACGTTTAAACCTTCCCTGGACTATGATCATTTCAAAAACAAAACTAGCTTAATCTCCCCAGCCGTTCTCGACGAGTTTTAGCGAGACAAACGAACAGCAATTGATTTTTATGTAAATAAATGTTTTCGGTTTTCAAATGATCTTCTACTAATTTGACTCTTAACTTAATATAATTGCTAATGTAAAGTACACGATAGGGCATACATTTCGGCAATGTTGTACAATGGCGGTCTGGGACGGCGTAACATTTCCGGTTTTTCTGTATTGTAAAATAGCTCTTGTTTTTTAGTAATGTGGTAGTCTAGGGCGCACAAGACCATAGACAAATCTGTTACGCCGTCCTAGACCGCCACTACCCCGAGTTTCTCAGTGAGTGCCACACCACACCACACAACTTATTCTACACAGGTACCTACTTAATTGTGTCGATCTTTGAAGAAGTCCGGTGTTAAACAGTAAACATCTTTCGGAAGAGACAATCATAATCTTAAAATAACTTTTGGTACCTAGGTACTTTAGGGAAATTTCTTATGTAATTTTCTTGACTCCGTTTCAAATTAACTTGAGAAAAGTTTGCCACTATGCCATTTTCGATTTTTTTAAATTTAAAATTACACAATTAAGAGCATAATATAGAGTCACGCTTACCTATACTAAGTATGTTATATTCAAGTGAGTCTACCTACCTAAAATAATGTTGAAATTTTCTACGAGTCTCATTTACAACTGTAGAAATATCGTGATAGTTTTCTTTGTATAACAGCTACCTAAGTAGGTACCCTACAAAATTTCATAACTGTAACTTTAATAATAGTTTCTAAAAAAAATTACACCTACACAGGCGGACAGACGACATACATAAGTACTTTAGCGTAAAGGAACCCTAAAACTCTACTAATACATTCGAAGCTCTATTTCCACTGCTGCAATCGGGTGTTTTTTTACAGAGTCCAACGGTAATGTCGCGGTGATCCGTCCAAGAATAGAGCTTGCAAACGTGTCGGCTTGGAATTGTGCCGGCGAGTGAATCGCAAACTATTAATAGAATGGCCGACTCACAGATCTTGAGGTGCAAGTGGAGAGAGTTTACTATTTTCCTGATGATGATAACGATGAAGATGTCATACTATACCTAGTCACTCATCAGGCACAAAGGGCTTGAATCAGGAATCTTTCTTCAAACGATGTTGCGCAGCTTCCGAGTGCCTTCAGATAGAAAATAATTGTCTTTTCGCAAATACTTACACCTACACCTACTATAATATAATCCAAGTATAAATATAATAATCATTAATTCTTCAAGGAGTGTCGTAAGGTCGTGTCTTTGGTGGCGGAATGGAAACACACGCTCACTCTTTAATTAAACTTGGAAAGTTAGAAGACAGTCACTTACGCCATACAACGTGCAGTGAGGTCACACATAATATTTGCAAGGACGATTTGTTATAAATAAAGTGTGCTTATGCTAACGACGTTTTGGTAAAAAATAGGTACTGGCAATAGCGAGCGACGCTTCAATCGGTATTCAAGTTTACTGGCTGTAGTTGTTGTTTAAGACGTAGTGTAGTTGTCTAAGTACGTTGTAACGAGTAACTAAAGGATTTAATTAAAAAGCAGATTTTAGAGGAATATTCTTTATATTAATCTGATGCAGCACTCTTACTCTACTTAATTTAAGTATTGTATTGTACGTGTTATTGTGTGCACATTTCGTAGTTGTCTTGTTTTTTTTTAAATCGACTTTACGTTTCAGTTACTAAAGTGCAAAGTTTAAAATCAGATAAATTAATTTAAACTGAATGAATTAGCATGTTTCGTAAGACAAACTAAGTTATTTCAGAATTATATTGATTAGGTGTGTAGATACTTAATAACTGAAACGGCAGCGCAGCTACAAATTGTATGCTCAGATAAAAAGGAACATTTGAAGTCTATTACTTTATAAAAATACTTGTAAAAAATAGACATGGCAGTATTGTCAGAAACTTAGTTTTTTTTACTACTATTAGAAAATGCTTCGAATGGCACTTTTTAGCACAATAAATTATAAATGATTGTGATCTCGAATTTGCTTTCATAGATTAATAACACTTCTTTAGTTATTAAAGAACAAAAAACTATATTGTATTACATGATGTATTACAGCCAGCACATCAACCTACCAATTTCTTTAGCAAATTAGTTTTTTGTTTTGAAGTTATTAAGGAGGTGGAAGCGCTGGCTACTCGACATCGAAAGCTCGCTCTTTATATCGCATTATCAATGAAAAAGTTTGCAATTTTATATTTTCTTTTACAGGATTTACATAATAATCTAATAATATGAAATCGATGGTATGACAGACAGCATAGTTGTATATTCGTTATTCGTATTTATGACTTTGGTACAGTTAAACTAACCTAACTACTTTATGTAGGTATTTGATTTGAAAATAAATTTATAGGAATTATATTATTCATATTGTTGCATTGTTACATTCAATTTTATACTTTTGTTAAAGATACTTTATTTTACATTTTGCTTCTATTTGTCAATTTGTATCGAACAGTTACATTAAACATCTGAGATTACGCTCTACAGAAATACTCGTATAACTCCACAATGGCTAGAACATTATAATAATTTACTTCAAAACTTCAACGCTTCATTAGAATTACGACACAATTTTTATAATATTCATAATTTGATTAACCCTTTCATTTTCTTTTCATCACTATTTTTAAGAGGTATTTTCGATACACAACTTTTGTGAACCATTCATAAACCGTTAGAGTAAATAACAAGTGTGTAAGGTATACCTTTATAGTAAATAATTATTATGTTTAAAATTAATAATAATTGCCATACATACATCTATTCCCCATTTGCTACGATATACTTCTTTCGCTTCTTTTACAGTCCATACGCGTACGTCGGTTTATTAAACTTTTTTTTTATATGCTGCGAATAAAATATGAAAGGTCACCACTAATTATAAAACCAAGATATGAAAGAAGAAGCCAAGGCGGAAGTTGAGTTGAGCTACATTAAAAAGAAAAACAAAATAACTTATAAGTCGTCATTAACCTGTAAGTTATACTTACACACTTGTTACTTACACACGCTAAACTGAATCATACGCACGGCCTAAGGTAAGCCATGTGAAAAAACAATTACTAATTATATTTTACAAAAAAATAGACAATTCACGACCCAAAGACTATCATTATAAAAATACGTAGGTAAATCTAATGTCTAAAGTATACAGACGTATTCAAATTTATCAATGACTAAAAGCAAATTATTATTTTAAACAACACGATAATAATAATGATAAAAAACGCAAATCTTACCAAAAACTTGAAAAGGGGAAAAAATCTTAATACTAAGAGAATTTAAACACTAAAAACTATTCTAGAGCTCTTACACAAAATATGTCATTTTATTCACAAATCTAATTCCTTGTTACAAGGCTGTAACTATAGTGCGAAACTATTTTTGTAACTTATTAACATTTAAATCTATTACTTTTTATACAGTTAAAAATACATTATTGCTTTCTTTTTTAAATCCATGCCATTGGGCACTATAAGTACAGCCTTTCAATAAAATTAAAGTAATACCTTAATAAAGCTAACACACCAACAAAATTACGTTTGCCAATCACAGATGCTATAGTTTCGCAGTGGAATTGTACTTTTTTGTTTTTTTTTTATAAAAATAAAAAACTAATATTTCTGAATCTCTTAGCCAATTTATTAACCAATACTTGAGGAGATATTTTAAACAGGTTTAAAAATACTTTTTTTTTAAAACAAAAAAAGGATGTGTAGTGAAGCGTGTCGTGTCTCATGGAGACAAACAAATTACTCATTCTCATTACATATTAAGACATTTCCACTGAAAACTAATTGATAATTAAAACAGGCTTGCCAAATTGCAGGCCCTTAAAACCATAAACTTAAAAGTAACCGGCATATTTCTATCTTAAATCTAATACAACACATCTCTCGTCTTACTAATAAATCCTTAACTTACAGATTGACTTAAAAACTAATATCAATTTGGCTTCTTTCAAGTTGAACTGTTGTTATATCTTGCTTTTTTACTTTTGAAAAATAATTTTCTGGGCAAATTACTACTTTTTATTACTTTTCAGTAGATTCCGGCAACCATGTTGCATTCAAAATTAACAAACTATGTTGATTACTAATAAACTATAATCTTTTTTCAATTACGATTACTTATAAACCATTACAATTATTAGGCCATAAAAACTTTAGAAGGTATGCAGTGAATTTGAAATGACGTCCCCACACAGTGTGTCTGCTACAGGAAAATTCGGACTTAGCTTAAAAGTTTTTACAAACTAAAAAATATCTACACATAATATATGTATAGTCTGCATAGTTTTTATACAAATTAAGAATAATTTTAACGGAACAAGCTAAAAAATGTCTTAAAGTTACAAAATTACAACGTCAAATTCTATGCAGTCTAAAAATATTAACTTTATTGAACTTTCCATAACTTTTTTTAATAGACGTATGGAGATGCAGTAAAAACCCTCTAAGGCTTTGAACTAAAGCATTTATCGGTGGTCAGAACAAATTTATGGCTAATTAACAAAGATTAAAAACATAAACTCTTGAGATAAGTAAGAGGGGCTAATAACTGTGTGTTAAACTTATTCTTAATTTTGATTATTATAAAATTCCAAAATAATATAACTATTGAAAAAGCTTTAAAACATCAAGATATAACACAGTTCACCTTTAATTATAATAATAAACGCGGGCGATGCATATCCATATAATAGTTCAGCAAATCTTACTCTTATAAATAACCTTCCAATCCATACCCAATTTATAAATGCAATAAATATATTTATTATTCATAGACAAAACGGAAACTTCAAATACGAAACGAATAATTAAATATTTTTCAATGGAAGACGACCAAAAATTTAAAAAGGTTTTTTTTTTTAAGAAAATAAATCAATAGGCGCGAAGAGCCAAGTTTGGTTTCAAACAATTTATACAAATTAACATTTATTTTTCCAGCAATTCTAGTGAGATCTTACCTTAAAAAAGGCAAACATAATGAGTTTCTTTTTCTTTTGAACAAAAAACGCTATTCAAAACTAAGTAGTATGTCAACATTATATAATTATAAATATATAATTCAAAAAGGCATAATACATAGCACATTTTATGAGTATACCATCAACTAATTGTGAGATCATAGAATCGTTTTATATGGCATGTCGTTGTACATTTACTGAACAAACGCAACAAAAATAATAGCTTACTTTTTTATTTCAAAAAAAGAACTCTAAACAAATGAGGTTTTTAAACACGCAAAAAAAAAAAAAACAAAACGACAACGCAGCCATGTAAAAAGATTCACTCACCATTCCTTATCTGGACCAAACCGTTCACATTATCACAATCACATCACATCACTTTGCGTTCACTGTCACGTCCGGCCACGTCACGTCACGCACGTCACGTCACGCACGTCACGTCACGCACGTCACGTCACGCACGTCACGTCACGACACGTCACGTCAAGTCACGTCACGACACGTCACGTCACGTCAGGCTGCGTCAACCCGCCTCGGCTCGCAAGTCCGCAAGGCCTCAAAAGAAGCCGATCAATTCCTACTCGATGTTGGGCCGCGGCCCGTCTATTGGCATCGTGTGCAGGACCTCGTCGAGCAGTTGGAGTGCCCTGGTTCGGAAAATAAATAGTTAGAAGCAATTTTCAAGGACAATAGTTTTTTTAGAGAAAAATCGAGAAAAAAAACGGTGTTGCCAAAAACTACACCTGTACAGGGAGGTGCTGAAAATTCAGGGGTCACCAAAGCTAGTAAGCTTATCTGATAAGTTTTATAGCTGATGCTAATTGGTTCATAATAGCATACTTTCTGGTCGTCGACTAAAGGCCAGTATTCACTTTGATTATTAGTAGAAAACATCATGTGGACATACAGCAAACTACGAGTGCGGGTGATTAGTAGCATGCGAGAACCCTGGTAAGATGTACCAACCTCGGCAGATGCACCATCCTGTTCAGATGCACCTATATACAGAAAAGGTAGGTGCTACCTATGTTCCTACCTACCTATGTTCGTCTCTTAGGGTATCTGACTGAGTGTGGCGTGATTGTTATTATGTACAGTGGCGGACACGGTCGGCGTAACACTTCCGGTTTTTCTGTATTGCAAAATAGCTCTTGTTCTATAGTAATACAGACTAGGGATGACGAAACCATAGACAAATCTGTTACGGCCTCCTAGTCCGTGACTGTACCTGTGCAGGTGCACCTCGACCCAGCAAGGCGTCTCCTTGATGGAGGTGCGCGGGTAGTCGGGCCCCCAGCCCTTCACGAACGACAGCCGCACGATGCACAGCCGCCGCAGGTCGTCCACGCCGATGCCTGCCGCTGCCGTCAGACCTGCCCATCAAGAGAATACGCTAATGATATACTATTTGATGACGAGTGACCGTAGCTATGCATATTGCTTATGTTAACTACTTTATTTTATTTTGTCTTAATTTTATCTCGGTAATTATTGTCGGTTTTAGTGAGTAAATATTTATTCTATTCTATTCAAATTTTCAATAAATATTTCGATAGACGAAAGACGACGACGACGACGACGACTTAACTAAACGTGGGTCTGGCTCTTGAGCCAGTACCTCTGCCTAACCCTTCGGGGAATAAAAGGCGTGAGATTATGTATGTATGTATGTATTTCGATAGACTGATAGTTCTGTTTTTTTTTTTCCTTTTCACGCATAGGCTTATTTATTAAACTTTGACTTTTTGCATTTTTTAGATAGAAAAGACAAAAATCAACTTAACATGATGACTTTTTACTGTTTAACTACTATGCTTTGTTTGTTTGGTTTTAGGATGTTTGATGTGTCATCTTAAAACTAATTGATGATAATCTAGAAACGGGTTCTGTAAGGAATTTTCCAATTAACACCGATATCTGTCTGTACTCTCCTACCAGGGTGTCATAGCCACACTTGTTCGTAGTATGTTGGGCTGTGTGTGCCCGGCGCGGCGGCGGCCTGCGCCGTGGCGGCTTGAGCCTGCATCTGTCTGAGACACTGTCGTACGAATAAAGAAAGAACAGAGGCTAAGCTTCATACAACGGACCAGAAACGTTACACTACTAGCGCGCGACGTGGGTGTGCGCGGCCACTGGCGGACGCAGCGTGCGCGGACAAACCGGTTTATACCGGCTCAGACAGTGGACGAACTATACATATGGCAAACCTTCACTAGTTTGCGACCTCCTTAGAAGCTTACCCTGTTATTCATAAAAAGTTAAAGAGCATTTTAATTATTTGACGCATGTCAATTTTGGCTGGATGTCACGTATTTACCATACAATAAACCAAGAGAAACACACCTCTCAGTAAAATTCTTAAAACCTACTGTATCTTTATGAATAACACGTTTAGCCTCTGCTCCTTTCTTACTCCTGTGACACTGCCGCAGCTCGAACATCTATTAAACCAAGACGATATCTCTTGGCAAGTACCAGGGTGACATAGCTAGCTACGTACACTTGTTCATAGTGGGATGGTTGGGCTGTATGTGTCCGGCGACGGCGGCGGCCTGCGCGGCGGCGGCGGCCTGCGCCGTGGCGGCTTGAGCCTGCATCTGGCGGTGACACTGCCGCAGGTCGAACACCTGCGGAGGAAGGAGGAGTTACATTCATAATCATTGTATACCCACTAGCGTTACACTTTCAACACGAAATTTAATACGACTAATTTCTACATCGTGCCAACGGCAGCTAGCATATATAGAATTTACAAAGTAGCTGCATTGGGAGGTATTGGCTAATTCCTTTTTGCTCTACCTAAAGTGGTGACCCCGACGTAATATAAACTCGCAACCTTGTTTTGTAGTCACACACAACCCATTGGCGTTCACTACTGGAAATAATAATTATGTCTTTCGCACTGATTGCCACAAGCACAAACCTTGTAACAAGGGGAGTTTGTCTTTAAACTTTTTTTTTACTTAAAGCTTCTGATTGATTGAATCTTTTTGACTGAAAAAAGTTGAAAGTTAACATTTGTTTTAATATTTTTTCTTGCATTTCGCATTTTAGCGAGTGGGGTGAAAATAAGTAATGTTATGTTACCTTGATGCAGGCCTCAGGGTATATCTTGTGCACGGCGTCGCCGGGCGCGCGGCCCGCCTCGCGGTCCAGGTAGTACGACTGCACGAACACCGAGTGGTCGGACAGGCAGCGCAGCCACACGTCGCCCTCCCCGCGCAGGTCTAGCTGCACGCCTTTGCCTATGTGCAGTCTGTGACACGGAAGGAGAGGGGTTTTAACTCGCTTGTTTTAGAGCCCTATTACATGTGGGTAAATGTACAATGGCTCCAAACACGTGACCCTGCTAACCCCACGGGGTGCTGGCCAGAGAACCTCCACGCGGTGCACCCTGGGCAACAGCGGACGATCACACTTTTTGTTTCTCGTTTGGTGTGATCGTCCGGTGGCTAATAATCTGGCGGGAGTGGCGCTCCACATGCTATCTGCCCTATCAGAGAGCATAGTGTGAGTCGAGAAGGAGAGCGGGGCTTGAGACTTCCACCACGGCGAACTGCTCAGCGCCGTGGGGGGACTAACAAGCCCTGCTGAGCGAGGAAGACAAAAGAGGGGAGGAAGAAGGAAGGAGGAGAGATTGGCGAAGAAGGGTGGCGACGAGATGGAGTGCGGGGATTGAGAGCTTCCCAATGGCACGTCCGCGTGGGGATTGATGGCTCGGCTGATTGGAAACCCTGCGTTATTAGATGCCGGAAACAATAGTCCTGCCCACGGTTGGCTTGATGACTACGTCGCCAACCGTTGGGTTCCCAGGTCTACCCGGCTGATCCGAACGCGCAGGGGAGTAGATGCCGGGCTGTCATTTCTCCACGCTTTGCGGTCGGCTTGATGTCGCCGTCGCTGCCGCAATGGGCGTGCCGATGGGGCGCTCACAATGCCCCGTAGGAGAGTAAAGTAAAAGTAAAAAAGTAAAAAATGATTTATTCAATACAGGATACAAGATATCGCTTATTGAAAGTCAATTAGACTAATCTAATTAATATTGATACCTATTTCGTAAAGTATCCTATACTGATAGAGGCGAGGTAGTTCAGGGTGCCCACTAATTGGCTCAGGCAAACAATGTTTGCCTTGCCTTACGACAATGGTCGCCTGGAGACGCCCCCAAACGAGCCCTCCTCTGTCAAATGATTCTACTCCCTTTCGCAATGATTTTACAGCGTAGAGAAGAAAGGGGTAACAAACTCTACTTTACAATTTCTCTCTTTTTTTTTTTTTTTTTTTTTGTTCTTATATATGTGACATTACAATTCAATTTACAATACAAAGAACATAAATTAATAAGATTTAAAGTACATACATGAAATAATGAAAATATCGTGCAGAGCTAGACTACTTCCATGCGTCTTTGTCGTTTTCATAATCATCAACATTGTAATAAGCTTTCTTAATCAAACCTTTTTTGATACGAGTTTTAAACTCATTATCATTCAGGATCAAAATCTCTTCTGGGATCTTGTTATAAAATCTTACTTCGTTTCCTATAAAGCATTTGTTTGTCCGTTTTAGTCTGTTCTGTGGAATACTTAGTTTGTTTTTGCTACGCGTTCTAAGGTCTTTAATTTTATCACATTTTTTATCAAACATATGTAAGTTTTTACGAGTATACATAATAATTTCAAAGACGTACTGGGACGGAAGCGTCAAAATATCAATTTCTTTGAATTTTTGTCTGAGGGACTCGCGAGCTTTAAGCTGATAAATGTTTCTAATTGCGCGTTTTTGTAATATAAAAATGACGTTAATATCTGCAGCTCTTCCCCATAGAAGCAAGCCATAGGTCATTAAGCTATGAAAGTAACTGAAATACACAAGTCTCGCGGTAGAAACATCAGTTAATTTTCTGATTTTCCAGATTGCGTACGCAGAGACGGTGGCAGTGTCCTATCCAGGGCACTGTCACACACGATCGCTGGGTGCTGCGGCCAAGGTGGAACGGCTAGTAGCGCCTGGCGGTCGAGGAGGAAGGAGCGGGGACTTGACACTTCCAACATGGCACGTTACGTGGTGCCATGTGGGGAGTGACAAGCCCTGCTCCCGCTCGACTGCTGGATGGGGCGGTTGAGGAGGAGAGCGGGCGGGGCCTCAAAGGTCCCACCACGATGGCCAGCCATACGCCGTGGCGGGGCCCACAGGCCCCCCGATCCGCCCTGCAGCACCGCTGCAGGACCCCGGGGTCGTTTGGTGCACGAGGCGGGGGCCTCGTGTAGTCACATAACAGCCCCGAGAAGGACGACGGAACGAGGTGTCCAGTTCCGTCGTCGGGCGTAGGAAGAGCCATCCGCGCTCAGGGGGGACTACCACCACCCGTCCCCCCGTGAAGAGGCTACACAGCCAATGCTGGGGGGGTCGCGGAGAATTCCTAAGTTCTGGCTTTCCCATGACCCTCCTGCTATCAGCCGAGAAGGACACCGGCGGGGTTTTAGTGGGTGCGAACCCCACATAACCCGGCGGCTCCCCCGGGGCTGCAGGGTACTCGTTAGAAGTTTCCCCGCCTTAAAAAAAAAAAAAAAGGTGCTAACCCCACAACAAAAGAAACAGTCCTAAATCAATAAAATATCTTCTAAACCTTGATGAAAATGTAATCATGAATGCTCACGAACGCACGAAAAATTGAAAAAAAATTTTACATTTTTTTTTTTTGTAAAAAAACGGGTTTTACATATCGCAGGAAATCGCAGTATAGCTCTTCAAGTTTCTCCATAAAGGTAGCTGATAACCATTCTTCGATTGTTCTCTTAGCCGCCTTTAACGACAACCATGGGAGGAACCATTGGTTTCCCAAGAGTAAACTAGAGTTGACGCTTAAAAGGACGTGAATCAAAGAATGGAGCGACGACTGGATACATATAAAAGATCTCGGATCTAAATAAAATGAAAAATACTGAACGACTTTATTGAAATTCAAAAAAAAACGTAACAATATGTCAATTAAGGAAACCTAAACAAGTAAAGAGCCAAAAATAGAGACAATTCTAATATTTTTTTGTAAAATATTCTCACCTTGCTCTCTCGCTTTGCTCCGTCCTGTGGACATTGCTGAGTGCTCCGAGGCAGAACCTGTTGCCGCCTGACGGATCCACGTAGCCGTCCACCTAAAATACAAAACATTTGTTGATACTTTTTTTACCGATAAAAAGGTTTGATAAGGAACATGGTCCTTCGATCCGGATAAATGACCCGTGTCACTTACGCGAGAAATCGTCTTATAGTTTCGTTTCAATCACAACCGGTCAATGAAGTCACCGAGCCCATAGTAAATCTGGACATTTGCGACGGCCGCACGTACTTGCAGTTTTATACCTATAGTGCGGTGTAAGCTAGCGCTAGGGTTCAGGTCTGGATATTCCGTGTTGGATCACATCCATGTTGTAAAACAAATATTCGAAAGATGCAAAGAGTACAATATAACCATCTACTGCTGCTTCGTTAATTACACTAAGGCATTTGACACACTGGAACATGAAAAAATTTGGAAAGCACTTAGAAATCAAGGAGTTAGCACTAAATACATTAGAATATTGAAGAAATTTTTGTGTAAACACAAAAAGTAAATCGTCCATCAGACTAGAGACCGAAGGAAAAGAATTTAAAATAGAAAGAGGAGTCTGTCAAGGAGATCCCATATCCCCTAAAGTCTTTACTGCTGTTTTGGCAGAGGTATTCCGCCAACTAGACTGGCAGGAATATGGGTTATCAATAAACGGAGATAAATTGTCCCATCTAAGATTTGCTGATGATCTTGTTATCATTTCAACATCAAAAGAGGAAATTCAGTTAATGCTTAGTGACCTAGACAACAAAAGCCGCAAAGTAGGCCTAACCATGAATACAGAGAAGACTAAAGTGATGACGAATGGAGTACAAGAACCAATTTGGATTAACAACAATAAAGTTGATTATGTAGACGAATATATATACCTTGGTCAAGTCATCTCACCCGTAGATCTGACTTCAAAAGAAATAGACAGACGTATAGGTAACGCATGGAAACAATACTGGAGCTTAAAAGAGATAATGAAGAACAGAGAAATCAGTATGACCATCAAAAGAAAACTATTAGATACATGCATATTACCAGTATTAACGTATGGCTGTCAAACCTGGGCCCTTACTAAAGCACACAGAAAAAAACTAGGAACTTGTCAAAATTCTATGGAGAGGAGCATGATGGGAAAAAGAATATCAGACAGAATAAGAATAACAACTATAAAAGAACACACAAACACCAAAGATGTTAATGTAACCATCAGAAAACTAAAGTGGAAATGGGCAGGTCATACAATCAGAGGTAAAGAAAAATGGTCAAAATCAATAATGTTCTGGTTTACAAAATACAAGAAAAGAAAAAGGGGTAGACCATTTCGCAGATGGGTAGATGAAATAAAAAAGATAGGTGGTGGAACATGGACAAGAAAAGCTTGCAACAGAGAAGAATGGAGACAGTTGGAGGAGGCCTTTTGCCAAGAGGCACACAGATCAGATCAAAATTAGATACCTATATAAATTATACTTAACATGCTTGAATTGTAAAACTAAGTATCTGAATAAAGGCTATTATTATTATTATTAAGCTAGCGCTGATAGCATGACCGACCATTTGTGGAATCTTTCTGTCAATTTTGATCTCTTTTGACATGTAAATGGTGGAAAATGTATTGAGATTATTGTCAAAAGTGACAGAAAGATTCGACAAATGGTTCGTCATGCTTATGCCCATTCTCTATTATTCCACACTAATAAAGAGCATAAGACAATGACAATGGGTAGCTTAGGCTGCTAGTGCTTTTACATATAAGAAGAAACAAAAAAACGACGAGTTTAATCTACTAGCGGATATCTTTGACTTATTAAAAACAAAACAGTATAAGTTAAGACTCACCGTAACATTAGGTCGACTGGACGGCACCTTGAAGGTCTCTCCGACCTGAGTGTCCAACTCGAAGTACGCCACCGAGCACCAATATTCTGGTGCTGGCTGGGAAGACAGGAGGCCGCCCGGGTTGCCGTTGACTATGTAGGTTAAAATTTACATAAATTAGAGAAAAAAATCATTTGAACTATAAACTTAATATAATAAGGTATTTTTAATAACACGTAACGATTGTAAAAATAATTAAAAGTACTGTAAGCTGTCTAGACGAAATCTCTTTTAGCGATAATGCCACCCATTGGCCTTTTTACATATCCTATTAATTTTTTTTACTGTTTTGTTTTTAATTATATAAATATACTAGCTGATACGGCGAACTTCGTACCGCTTATCGGTATCGGTTCAGTTGACTCGGAGTCTTTTCAATGAAAAAAAAAACAAAATTTTCCTTTTTAGAATATTGTTATAGAAATAGATATAAATTTACAGTAGTGGTGCGGCGGCGGCGCGTCGGGCGGCGCGGGCGGCGCCAGGCTCTGCGTGTAGGTGAGCGTGTTGTTGCCCGTCCACGTGCCTGCCAAATGGAACATTCCTTTCATTCAAACTCAATACCTTAGTGCTTCTAAGGGCGCTTTTACCTTGAGAGAGCTCGTGTACATGTAACACTGTGTACAAATCACACTGTGTATAATATTATGTGTAATACTTACTTGTAAAGTAGAGTTTGTTACCCCTTTCTTCTCTACGCTGTAAAATCATTTCGAAAGGGAGTAGAATCATTTGACAGAGGAGGGCTCGTTTGGGGGCCTCTCCAGGCGACTATTGTCGTAAGGCAAGGCAAACATTTGTTTGCCTGAGCCAATTGGTGGGCACCCTGAACTACCTCGCCTCTTACAGTATAGGATACTTTACCAAATAAGGTATCAAAAGCGATTAGATTAGATGTAGTCTGATTGACTTTCAATAAGTGATATCTTGTATCCTATATTGAATAAAGAATTTGATTTGAATTTCATGTGCAAGTGACCGTGTGTACAAGTAACACTGCGTACTATGTAGTAACGCTGTGCACATGTATCACTGTGCACAAGTTATCCTGTGTACACTGTGTACTAGAAACCCTTTATTAAAATAACACTGTGTACTATAGTACCATTGTGCAAGTAACACTTTACTGATGATGATGATGATGTCCTCTTATCCCTCATCAGGGACATGGGGCTCTCATTAAACACTTTACTAGATCCCCTATTTACAGTGACGGTCAAAGACGGCGTAAAACTTCCGGTTTTTCTATATTGCAAAATAGCTCTTGTGCTTTGGTAATACAGTCTAGAACGCACGAGAGCATAGACAAATCTGTTACACCGTCCTAGAACGCCATTGTTCAAATGACACTGTGTATAATGTATCAAAATTCAAAAAAAAAAAAAAAAATTCAAAATTTCATTTATTTAAAGTATAACTATTCTAGTTGGGGAACTCCCCTTGTAAGTATATGTACCTGTGTTAGGGGAGTCCGCTCCTTCCACATTTGAATCGTTACATTATTTGTTTGTATATTCAACACTATCGTTATCAGACAAGAACAAAACAAAACCAAATAAAGTTCAAGAATAACACCAAAACACTAAATATATCCGTGGCGTTTGATATTTTAACTTAAAACATTAATATTCATAATAAAGTATTATTCTAAAGAACACAAAATAAAATAAAAAAAAAAAAAAACACAAAAACAGCAAGTACCCACAACCACTAAAAAATACGCGACGTCTGCGGACAGATCTGTCGCATGAATCAACCAGTCACTCATGGAACTTGCTGCTCTAATTTAGTGCAATAAGAACGTGTTCACGATTCGATAACTAGTGTCTCTTACGACGTTATTTCGCGCAGGCCACTATCGTAGTGCAAGATACAAACACTAAAGCTATGGATAAACAAAATTCTTAATTTTTTTTGTTTTTGTGTTATGTTTGTCTTCACAAGTTTAGTTTGTACACGTGAATGAATTTTTCCTTTACTAAATAATGGTAATGTTAGTTTACATATATGTTATGATATACATATATATATATATAAACATAATAATACATATATAAAATACAAACATACAATATAAATACTATAAACACAAATATTATATAATATTGACGTATATATTAATGAGTCTAGTACTATTTTATGATTAACACTAAGATTAAACAAGTTTTGGTTACTATATTTGTTATTTATTTATAAATCATTTAATCTGTTTTTTTTTTTTTTTTTTTTTCTTCTATTAATTTAGTTATTTTATTCGTTTCATCAGGTTCTCTGTTTCTTCATAGTTTAGCGTTTTAAGCCAATTAGTAACATTAATTTTACATTCCCTGTTAGTCATTAAATATAATTTTTTTATATTTTTATTTGCTGTGTTATAGAGATAAGTGGACTGAAAATTAAACTGCTTTGAGGCAAAAATTGTTTTTATTTCGGTTAATTTAATAATTTTAGTTCTATTGCGTTTATTTATAATTTCCTCATTTATGTTTATATTCTTGTGTACCTTAAGGATACATTGAAGTATATAAAGTTGTCTAACCGTCAAAATAAGAGCATCATTGTATAATTTTGTAGTGCTGTACCAACGTTTTTTAAAAAACATACATTTTAGAAATTGATCTCTGAGCCCTCTCAATACTCAAAAATTGCGTTTTAAAAGTGCCACCCCAAATTCTTATACAATAAAGAAGGATTGATTGAACTAATGTATTATATATGTATTTTATAAGATTTGGGTCACAAATGTGTCGTAGGCGTTTAAAAATCCATATGAGTTTTCTGGCTCGATTTGATACCAAATTTATTTGAGGGTACCATGATAGGTTTTTATCAATGAGAATACCCAAATATTTTATACTTTCTACTCTTTCAATCTGAGAACAGTTACAATGTGTAAAATTTGTATTTTTGCAATTATGTGCTTTTATTTTTAGATCAGAACTAGGTTGTGTGGAATCTCGAATGGAAAATGGTATGTATTTAGTTTTAGTTAAATTTAGTGTGAGTGAATTTACTTCAAGCCATTTTAATACAGAATGCAGTCCTATTTCAGAAGAAGAAAATACTTCCAACCAGCTTCTTCCATGAAAAAGCAAGGCAGTGTCATCGGCGTATGAAAATACTTGCCCGTTTAGTAGCTTCAATTCAGTAAGATCATTTATGTAAATGAGAAATAAAGTCGGACCTAGGACACTGCCTTGCGGAATACCGTAACTTGTTGTATACTCATCCATGCTATAGACGTCGTTATTAATTTTAACCCGTTGGGTGCGATTTTGAAGGTAATCAGTTAAGAGTTTCAAGAATGTATCTCGTATACCAATTTTTTCAAGCTTACGGATAAGGATGGGCACAGAGATAGTATCAAAAGCCTTTTTAAGGTCCAGAAAAATACATAGAGCCCTTTGATGTCCATCTAGATACTTCGTGATGCTTTGTGTCAAGTCCTGAATAGCATCCTCAGTACTCTTACCATTACGGAAACCGTACTGAGAGTCAGAAAGTATATTATAAGCATTTAGGTACCTAAAAAGTCTATTATTTATTACCTTTTCTAGTATTTTTGCAATAACTGGTAATACAGAAATTGGTCTGTAGTTGTTTAGATCGTCTCTGGGCCCACCCTTATGCACAGGATGAATTATTGCACGTTTAAGTTCTTTTGGGAATTCCCCCTTTTTAAGTGACAGAATGCAAAGTTTGTGAATCAACAGAATAAGTTCTTTTTTTGCAAGTTTTATAAATTTTGTTGGTATGTTATCACAGCCTGGTGCTGACTCGGATCTCAGGTTATTGATTAAAGCATCCACTTCTAAAATATCGGGTTCAATTATTCCTATCGAGTTTACCTGTGAAGGGAGTTGGTACAAATATTCTTGAACTTGTTGAGAGTCAGTTGAAATTTCTTGGGCTAAGGTTTTTCCTATATTATTAAAATATTTATTTATTAGGTTTGCTGATTCACTGGGCGTAGATTTCAAGTTAATTAAATCAATATTCTGTTGTGTTTGTTTGTTAGAATACGTTATAGTTTTGATACAGTTCCAAAGAGATTTATTGTTAGATTTTGATTTATTTAGTAATTCTGTTTCATAGTTTTTTTTGAGTTTTTTAATCATATTGTTACAAAAGTTTCGGTAACGGCGGTATGTTATTTTTAAAATTTCATTTGATTCATCTTTATTTAATTGCTTCTGCATTCTGTTTCTATTTTTAATACACTTTAAGACTCCTGCTGTTATCCACGGTTTTATTAAAATTTTATTACTAGGAATTTTAATGGTTTTTGTATTTCTATCTAAAGAGTCTTGTATTAATGATATTAAATTTTGTGCAAGAATGTTGGGATCATCAGTATTTAGTAGATTTGGGTCATATTTTTGTTTTAGTGACTTTAGTGCTTCATCATAATTTGTAATCAATTTAGTATTTTGTTTTGTATAAGTTGTTATTTTAGAGTATATATAAATAACTGTCATTTTATGATCTGTTATAGCTGTATCTAAAACTCCTATTGAAGCCTTAATCCGCGTTAAGTCTATATTAGCTATTGTGTGATCTATGCAACTGTTAATTCTAGTATCCAACCTATGTACTGGTAGTAAGTTATGCTCGGCTAGTGTATCTAGGTAAATATCAGCAAATTTATTTTTATTAATTTCCATTATATTTATATTGATATCTCCAGTGATTATTACATTTGTATTAAGGTGAGGTGATTCTAGGTAAGCACTTAGCGAATTAATGAAAGATTCAGGGTTTTTCTCGGCAGGTGGGCGATAAATACATATGAGTTTTTGTTCAAAAGATGGTAATATAAAATTTATTTCAAGACATGTTGCTTTTTCTAAGGTAATTTCTTTAACAGTATGTTTTATTGTTTTTCTT
The DNA here is from genome assembly GCA_951802225.1 of Euspilapteryx auroguttella. Classification (NCBI taxonomy): domain Eukaryota; kingdom Metazoa; phylum Arthropoda; class Insecta; order Lepidoptera; family Gracillariidae; genus Euspilapteryx; species Euspilapteryx auroguttella. Next base: position 3,169,884 of record OX637660.1, on the reverse strand, counting down.
ACAAAAACCACTACACCATCATTTTGATTGACTTTTTTAGTACTACTGTAAGTGAAAAAATTTAATTTTTGTGGCAGTGGTTTATTTGTGTTTATTCGGCATTCTGTTAAGACTATCACGTTAATAGCTTTGTTGAGAGAGTTTATATTTATATCCAAATCATCTAAGTTAGAATCTTTGTGAATACTACGTATATTTTGAGTAACAATAGAGAGCTGTGGGTCCATTTCAGTTATATTTTTATTAAACTCGTCGATAGAACATTGATGTGTGGTTATATTATTAGTTACTGTAGTGTCTATATCTTCCAATAAATTATCTATGCTGTTATTATCCATTATTATTGAAAGTAACGTTGTCGCAATTCTTATTTTGTAAAATTGTCAATAACTGGTTTAAGAATTTTATATCATTGTTATTATTATTTGTTTTATGAGTTTTTAAATTGTTTGTGATGTAAGTGATAAATGGCCTTGTTATAATTTTAAACAGAGTAACTTTAGTAATAAGTTGTGTTAATTTAAATAGTTTAAGACTGAAAAATAATATAAATATAGTATGATGATAAAAGTTAGTTCTTAATGTGTAAATTAATATTAAATTATTGAAAAAAAAAATAGATAAAACCACAGAATAGTCACTGGTTCCATAGCGTCTGGATTTGACCTTCGCTTTCAATCCGGATCGATTTTGAATTGTCATCCTTTTTCAGGTGTACATGCCCAAATGAGGTCCAGCAATATTTGTAGTTCTTAGAACGTTTAAGATCTCTAGCTAAAAAGTGAAGACGAGAAGCTGTTAGATGTTCAACAATAAAGATGGTGTCATCTGGTCCCTTCGTAATACCCAGATGCTTGTTACTCAGTTTATTGTTAGAGTTCTTATAGTTAAAGTCTTTAGCGCTCCTCAGGACATCTTCTTTGGTCAGGCTTGATGTAAACTCGACAATAATCGTTTTCTTTTCAGTTTTACCGGAGACTTTGTAGATGTCGCTGATGTTAGGTTTATCAAGTGACATATTTAAGTTGTTAGCAAGTTTAGAAACCATCAATATCAAACCCTCTTTCGTTTCTTTTGGGTCAACATTTAGATTTTTTATTTCAATGGTTTTCTTCTTATTGGTTATCTGTGTTTCCTCCAGTTGGTGTTCGAGTGATGCTATTATTTCATCTTTCTTTTTGAGTTCGCTTTCAAGGTGTTGTATTTTCTTTATAAACTCATAATTTTTCTCACTTAGGAATGATATAGATGACTCGATTTTAGAGTTTGCTCCTTGAATTTCTGTTAAAATTGGGAACAACTTTTTCATCTGATTTTCATTTTGAGTAAACATAGACTGAAACAGCTCTTTCATCTCTTCCCTGAACTCGGAGAATTCCTCAGATGTCGATTTTTCAAACCTTTTTCTCTTATTTCTTATAGCAACATGAGACTTGGACGGTGATTCGGTTTGAATAGCCGCCAAATTAGGCTCAGAGTTTGACTTATCTGAGATCTGTGATACGTCCATAGCTTCGTCACGTGTGAAAAATTAGTAGCCCAAGTTGAAAGTTTTAGTGGTCTAACCTTTGTCGTCTTACATACAATGTTGCAACGCCAGGTACGAAGATCGGTAGTCGCTGCAGTTACTTGCGTAAACGGAGGTCAACCTTTATTGGACACTTTATGAGTTGTTTAGAATAATATTTTTTTTTTCACTAAAGACACGGGTACTCAATAGACACGTCTGTGCGTTGACGCGATCCGAGGGAAAGAGGTATAGTGTCCCCGTATACAGGCTACCTTGTTGCTGCGAGGAGTGCGGGGGCGGCGCGGGCGCGGGCGCGGGGCTGGCGCGCGGCGTGCCGTTGCTCGTGTACCCGTTCTGAACTGGAGCTTCAGAACTTGGGGACGACACTGTGCCTGGGGAATAAACATTTACTTACATTTTTTGAAAATTCATTTTATTAAGGATATCAACTATTCTTCAAATTTAATCTTTGAAATGCTTTATTTTACCGCCTACACACGGCAACACCATTAAAACATAAAAATGTTACATACAGGATATTTCTGAAAAGGCAGTTATTAATCATAGGGGGAAATTCAGCTCAACATATCTAACATAATAATAATATTCATCATATCAATATTCACCCCGCCCGAGAATCGAACCCAGGTGCACACGCTTACTCAGTCCACATCACTGCCTACTGAGCCTCAGTCAAAACATAACAACAACAACTTTCCAAAAGCAACATAAATTAAAATCTCAAAACAAAAATCATCTGTCCCATACATTGACCCCATCAGCTGATCAAACCAATGTATGGTACATCTTTTTTTGTTTTTTTGAGATTTCGCCCCTTCGATAATCGCTCCTTTGATTTATTACCGCCTTGTCAGTAACACCCAGTATTTAATTATATTTGTAAAATAAACTTACTGGACATAGTCTGTGTAAGCTGCGTATCGGCAGCTGTCTGCTCTGTTGTAAAGAAAGTCGTCGCGCCGTCTATCAGCGGCGTTGTACCGCCGGGAGACATTCCCACGGGAATCGCAGCTGTAATAATCATTTCTTGAGCATATATCACATTAAATCGCAGTTGTTTAGAATATTTTTATTTAATAAAAACAATTTGCTAATAGAAAAATATCTGAATTCTAAAATAAAACACACATCAAAACAATAAATCTTTATACAGGCTGTTTCTGACAAGGCGGTAATAAAACAAAGAAGGGATTCAACTCACTCACCATACCTAACAACATTACCTAAGCCATTGCTTTGGACAAGTTTTTGGGTATGGTAAACTGAACCACCCTTAATTTTATTACCAACGAGCTTTCCCGGCTTACTTCGTTACGCCATATAATATAAGATACTACAAAAGACTTGGCTCTATAGACGGGTTATTCCATTAGTCTCCAAAAATCATTTTTTTTTATTTCCATTTAGTCTCCAAGCTGATTTATTCTTATTCTTATTTAATTATTTTCCATTTCCTATAGTCTCCAAAATATTAACAGGCAAAGATGGTATCGAGGGCAAAACAAGCAAGAAAAACCAGTTTTAACAGCATTACAAAATAAAAATAAAGTAACCGATACAAGATTATCGCCTAGATTTAAAAAATATTTGCACTCGTTGTCAAAAACATTACAAACTCTCAGCTACCTGATAAAGGGCGGCTAAGACTACAACTAGGTACTAAGTTTTACGGAAACAATAGCCGTGCGGTTATTAAACCAATCACAGAGCGCTGCTCGGTAGTCCTTCGGCGAAAGTACCGTTATTTAAAATTAAAAAAAAAATGAGTGCATGTGGTACTCTATTTTTTCTAATCCAGACTGATCTTTGACTTGAGGAGAGATTAGGCTAGTGTCACTGTGCCAGTGCTTAATGGAATAAAGTTAAAATCCAGGCGCAGGACCTAGCACAATCACGCCGTTTAAATATGCATTCAACATTTCAACTCACGTAAGTTTGGTTGATAATTATGATAAGCTAAGTATTACAGTATAGAAAATATGCAATAAGTGTTTAGAAATTTATTAGATGTTTAATAAAACGTTATTTACCTATTTTACCCTATCGTTACTTATATATTTAGCATAGTAATAGTGCTTCTGATTGTTGTAAATGTGAAAATTGTATTCCCTTACCTAAGCAAATTTTAACAGTCATAAGTATTAATTTTTTGTGAAGTTCACGATAATTCATATGTAAATATTTATTAAAACTGATTATACTAAAAAACTTCGTTTTATTAAAATTCCTAAACTTTTGTTGTTGTCTCTACATAGTAAAACTTACCTGGAGACTAAAAGGAATAGTTGTATGAAAAAAATATTTTGTACCTACCTTTACCAAAAAAGTGTTTTGGAGACTAATAGGAAACGTTGTATGGGGCGGCAAAATTTTGGACATCAAAGGTTTTGGAGACTATCGGAATAATCCCTATAGACTATGTTTTTTTGCCCGCCCAGAATGGCCGAATGAAAAACAAACAACCACAACAAACCACCTGTCAAAATATGTAAACAACGGAAAAAATATTGCATTATTTGAGTTTAGGTAAGGATCCCTAATATTTTTGAAAATCTAATATAGCCTATGACACTCGGGGTTAATGTAGCTTCCTACCAGTGAAATATTTTTTTAAATCGGTTCAGTATTTCCGAAGCCTATTCGTTACAAACAAACAAACAAACAAATCTTTCCTCTTTATAATATTGGTATAGACTAGCCAGTAACACCCAGTATAAATATGCAAAGAATAAAAAACAAAAAATAAAGCTTACAATGATTCATTCGTTTGGGCAGCCACATGGTCCTCGCATCCATCGTATCCGGTGGCTCCAACTTAGGCACTATGGCCCTTTGGGGCATCATTTGGGGGCTCATCGCTTGTGATATACTAGGCATTTGCGGATTTGGGGACATTTGAGTCTGTGACATACGCGGTGACGTCATATGAGGACCGTTCGAATGTGGCCTTGAAGGGCCTTGGTGCTGCGGTCCGGGACCCATTTGTGTCGGACCGGGACCCATTTGTGGTGGACCGGGACCCATTTGCGCCGGACCGGGACCCATTTGTGTCGGACCGGGACCCATTTGTGTCGGACCGGGGCCCATTTGCGCCGGACCGGGACCCATTTGTGTCGGACCCATTTGAGTGGGACCAGGACCCATCTGTGCCGGACTGGGACCCAGTTGCGGTGGACCGGGTCCAAGCTGTTGCTGATTTGGACCCAGTTGCTGACTGCCACCTATTTGTTGATGACCTTGACCAAGCTGTGGACCGGGACCTAACTGTGGACCAGACACCATCTGCGGGGTGCCTGGACCCATTTGGGGTGTGCCTGGGCCTATCTGACTCATTTGTCCCCCAGACTGTAAGTTTAACATTTGGGCCCCGGGAGAATGACCCATGTTAGGTGGTTGGGCCATTTGTGGTGGCCCACCAGGGGGTCGAATCGGGGACCTCGCGTGTCCAGGTGAAAACATGTTTTGCATGCCGTCTGGTGCTAAAGAAACGGAAAAAGCTAAAATAAATGTTTTGAAATCAAATCTTATGCAAAATAAAGGTAACAAGTAAAATTATATAAAATTAGATAAATATTACAAACGCACTACATGCCGAAATACCAAAGCTTCCTGAGACGGGTAGCTTGCTTAGAGCCTGGTGCCTAGTGCCTAAACTGTTTGCTAAGACAGATGAATATGGTTGCAGAATAATGGTCTTCAAAAATATAGTTCTTTGCGAATAACTTAGAAGAGATGGCAAGCAAGCTTAGCATTATATCAAAGTTTTTAGAAACAACCGTGTATTAGTAAGAAACCAAATGATTCACTAGGCACTAACAAGCCTCCCATCAAAATATCCTTTACTTTATCAAAAGAAAAACCACAAAACACTTCATCCACTTTCAACATTGTAAAAGGAACTTACCTTGCCCCTGATTAATAATAATACTCCCCGGCTGAAAGGTCTGGTGGTGGTGCGGTATGGGCGCGTGGTGGTGCCGCGGGCTGGCGGCGTGGTGCTGGATCGTCACCATCTCGCCTGTGTCCATGTCCATGCCGTTACCTCCAAGACCGGCTGTGTACTCATCTTTTACCAGGCGAGAAGGGCCAGACTGTAGTGTCAGCCCGGAGAGATCTGAACCAACAATTTTTAATAAACAATCAGGTATGGTATAATGGTAGAAAACAACTTTTACAAGTAAAAACTTAAGTAAGACCTTCCAACATCACAGGAAAGGTTGAAGAAAAAGTAAATTTATTTAGTCCCTAAACTGACAACTTCTAACTTCCAATTGACATTGATTTATAGATATAATTTTGAATTAATTTAACTATCAATTTTCAGATAAAATTCTTACCAATGCCTGGCGACACAACCCTCTCATAGTGATAAGGGTTGACGCAAACTGAGTCACACTTTAGGTCAAAGGCAAACTGACAGAACTTGACATGCTTCAGTTCATTCTTATGGAGATCAGGCCAACGCCAGATGCGCGCATAGATCACGTGTGGAAAGCCTTTGCGACCTGCAACCTGGATAAAAAAAAAACAATTAATTGATGATGATATAAAAAAAATTGCCATAGACCAGGGGGGTAATTCTCTTAACTAAATTCGATCGACTTGTAATTGTCTTGTTAGCGACTTCGTTAACCATTGCCGCTTTAACAAAGACAATTTTTGTTACAAGCACAAATAAAACAGCAATGGTTAACGAAGTCGCTAACAAGACAATCACAACTCGATCGAATTTAGTTAAGAAACTTGACCCCCTGTTATTATCCAACTTGGTTTAAACTCCTTTGGTAGTTTAAACTGCATCTGTCACATGCATAATATGCATACAAACAAAAAGTGACAACTGCAGCAGCTTAAACAATCAACACTGTTTAAGCTGAGTTGGATATTATGGACATAAGAGATATATAAAAAAAATTTGTGAAAACAATAAATAACCTAATATAAGTTAGTAAAAGTAGTACAAAATAATGTAGTAGTGTAGTAGTGTTAGTAGCTACAATCTAATGTACATAAAGATAAAGCACCAATATGTAAAGAATAGCCCAGACCCAAGGCTAACATTGATATTCATAATAAATTATTCAGCATGGCATGGCTGCACATTTCTGTTTCCAACTACTGGGCAAGCCTTCCCCTGTAGTGCTGTCACTATTTGGTCTCTACTACAAAAGAAAACATACAAAAATTTTATTTTAGTTTTCTTAAAGAATATTTAGTTTCATCCATACTACATAATAATAATAATAGTTTTTTTATTCAGATATTACATCCATAGTATGTTAGTAGGTCTTAAAAATATGTTAGTTAAAAACACAAAATAATAAAAACTAAAGCAAAATATTTACATTATGTACAAATTACATTATTTTCTGTACTGGGTGTGCACACCCACCCAATGCCTCATAAAGAGACTCTCAAGTTTGGACGACAATACTCTGAGGAGGGTGTTAGGGGAGCTGCACAGACGACTCATTGTTGAGGCAATACGCTTTCGTATGATATATAATATTAAAAATGCGAAAGTTAATCTGTCTGTCTGTCTATCTATCTATCTGTCTGTCTATCTATCTGTCTGTCTATCTATCTGTCTATCTATCTGTCGGTCTATCTATCTGTCGGTCTATCTATCTGTCTGTCTGTCTCATTTTACGAGAAAACTACTGAACCAATTTTAATGAAATGGGGTATAAGGATAGTCTAGAGCCTGAGAAAGGACATAGGCTACTTTTTATCTTGTTTAATTAATTTACTCAGCAGAGCCTGTCATAATATGTAGAAATCAGATTCTAAAATCATTTTGAGTTGTCCTACCTGTAATCTACCATCCAAAGTCCTCTGAATTGTAACACACTTGCTCGGATGAGCGCCATTAGTAGTAATAGCAGTAATCAAAGAGTCCAGCTCATCACGCTTCTCCTTCAACTTCTTGACAAGGGACTCTATGGCACGTTTAGAGAAACCCTCACTCTCACCGCCTTGTCGGTGGCACATGAGAGAGTGGACAATACTCAGACAGGCATCTGCTGATGTGGGTGCTGCTGTATTCATGGCTAGAATATTTAAAAAGCACCATTTAAACATAGTATAATGATTAATAAAACCAAGACCGGTATAGTCATATTTTTTTCACTAAAATGTTTTAGTAGCTAGCTTCTATGACTAGGATTTTTAACACCTTTTAAGGTTTTATTTGTGAAAACATTAGAAAAATAATCATCACTATAAATTAAATAGCCATAAATGGCTTTGTAAATCGTATAGATTTGGGGAAAACCAGCCCAAATTAGCGAGTAATGCTGCTGCACAGCAACGGTCTGGGTTAATCAATCAAGTCAGGAAAATCTTTTCTTACCTGCTGATTGTAAGTCGCTGTAAATACTGAATTATTGCTTTCAATTACATAGAACCTGATAAAAAAAACAGGTTTTTATGTAGGTATTTACCAATTAAAAACTATTTCAATGTAGCAAGAAACAATACCAAAACATGCGCCATTTTTTAATAATTATTCATAGACAATAAAATAAAGAGGATATAATAATTACATATTATTTAATCTGTGATAAAAATAGATTTTTGTCCAAGAAGCTTATATACCTTGTGGGCCCCTTCGACGACCCACAATCCTAGGCGGTGTGCTGGTTAAATGACTGAAGAGGGTGGAGGCTTGAAGGAAACTCAGGAGCTTTCTTTTTCTTTTTTCTTTATTGGAGGCCCGGTGGTCGGCAGGAAGCCCAGACCCAAAAAATGGCCTTAATTATATTACAAACTTACTATGTACATGAACTTAGCCTAGAGCGCGTGTGAGACCTAGCAGGCCAATCGCGGGCGTTTCCTCCCTCACCCCTTCACCCGTAGGTGACGAAGGCGGGGGTGAGGGGAGGCCTGCGAGATCCCACTTACACACAACTACCCTCTCTAAAACTAATACAAATATAAGCTACCTGCTATTCCCTAAAGGTTCATAGCTTATGTACTACTTATTTACTATACTGAATATCAAGTTATTCTCTATTTATTTCTATATGACTAGCGTTTAACTACTTACTATTTACTATTTAGGCAGTACCTAGCCTACCTAGGTTGTATTTCCTAATAGTTTACCAGAATAATATTTACCAACTCCATAATACTTTTATTTTACCTAATTTACCAAACAGACCTTATTACCTTTTACCGACTCGTTACATACCGCTCATTACATGCATTTACCTCAAAGTTTATACCAAATTTTATTTACAAACTTATTCTATAAAAATGCCCTACAGGGTTCTTTAATATTCAAAATCTTAAACTAATATCTATTTACATAGTCTATATGAGGCCGTTACACTTGTCGCGAACATATACTCCCGCCGCAGCTTGTAGCTGGAGTCCTTAGGAGTTCGCGACCCGGAGTATGGCGAGCTTCTTCGTCGGTCGTCGCAGCACGCCCTTGTTGGTCCTCACGTCCACTGCTCGCACCTCGCCGTCGGGACCCGGGAAGACTGCTTCGACGACGCCTCGCGGCCAGTGGTTTCTTGGCAGCGTCCCGTCCGCAATCAGCACCAGATCGCCCAGCTTGATGGCTCCGTGGCTGGCTCGTGGCTCCCGCCGGTGTTGAAGCTCCGGCAGGTACTCGCGCACCCAGCGCGCCCAGAAGATGTCGGCCAGCCGCTGACTGGTGCGCCAGCTGTGTCGCCCGGCGAGGTCGCCATCGGTGAAAGCGCCCGGCTGCGGCACTCGTGAGGGCCCACCCATCAGGAAGTGGTTCGGTGTAAGGGCCTCTGGGTCGTCGGGGTCCGTCGACACATGCGTCAGTGGACGGCTGTTGATAGTGTGTTCGGCTTCTATCAGCAGCGTGTGCAGCGTTTCTTCATGAGGTGCACGCTCGTTGAGGGTCACGTGCAGCGCAGTTTTCACGCTGCGAACCAGGCGTTCCCAGGCGCCGCCCATGAAAGGCGCACTGGGCGGGATCCAGCGCCACTGGATAAAGCGCGCGGAGACCTCTTCTTGTATGGCGGCGGTAGCGGCCCGCCGCAGCTCGACGTCAGCTCCGCGGAGGTTGGTCCCTTGGTCGGACCACAGCTCGGTAGGGCACCCTCGTCGCCCGATGAAGCGCCGCACTGCCATGATCGCCGAGTCAGTTGTGAGGCTGCCGGCGAGCTCGAGGTGCACCGCTCTCGTCGTCAGGCATGTGAAGAGGACCCCGTAGCGCTTCTGGCGCCCTCTCCCGACGGTGACAGACATCGGCCCAAAGTAGTCTATGCCTGTAAAAGTAAAACACCGGTTATGATGGGCTAAGCGACTTTTAGGATGGTCACCTGTGGACGGTTGTGCCGGCCGCGCTGTTCGGATGCGACAGGCCTGGCACTTCTTCAGCTCGCTGCGCACTGAGTTGCGCAGGCGCAGCACCCAGTAGTGTTGACGTATCTCGTTCGCTGTGGTCTCGAAGCCTCCGTGGTGAAGCTGCGAGTGTGTCCATGCAATGTAGAGCCGCGTCCAGTAGTGGTCGCCGTCGATGACGGCCGGCGCCCGCTGGTTGTATGAGATGTCTTCAGCGGCGGCGATTCGGGAACGAAGTCTTAGGACGCCCTCATCGTCCAATACCACAGACAGTCTTGACAGGCGACTGCCGGCAGAGGGCGCGGCTGCTCCGTTTCGCAACGCTGCTACGTCGTCGGCAAACACCTCTTCTTGCTGCGCTCGTACCCACAGCTCCGTTGCTCGGTGAAGATACCGCGCTTCTAGCGGTATAGGCAGAAATTTAGATACTTGGCTTTGTACCTTTTTATTCGTCTTGTCAGGGCGCGTTGGCGCCGTCGATCTCCATGTCGGGTCATCATCCTCGCCTTTCTTGGTGCGCTTACGTACAGTGGCCGCGCACGTCTCCTTCTTGCGTAGCAGGTCGATGAACTGCAGTACACGCGCAGTCACGCGTGTCGCCCTCAGCCAGCTAGAGAATCTAGTAATGACAGGTAGAGCTTCTGACAGACGGGTTGTGCTGTGCAGAGCATTGACTCGTTCCTCACCTGTCTCGGGCATTGATACCTCTTCTTCTTGCGGCCACTGCTCCTCTGGGAGCCGTAGGAAGCTCGGCCCGCTGAACCACCGATGCTCGCTGCTGAAGTCGCGCGGCGTCTCTCTGGTCGCGTCGTCAGCCACGTTGTCCTTGGTCGGCACCCAGCGCCACTCTGCAGTTTTCGTTGCTTCTGCTATCTCGGCCACTCGGTGCGACACGAACGCCTTGTAGGCGCGCGGTCCGTTGCGCAGCCACGCCAACGCAGTCCGCGAGTCTGACCAATAGACTCTGCGGGTCGGCTTGATGTTGTGCTCGTTGACCGCAGTCTCAGCTAGGCGGCAGCCCAGCACGGCAGCTTGAAGCTCGAGGCGAGGTATGGAGACTGTCTTCAGTGGCGCCACCTTCCCCTTGGCGGCGGCGAGCGACACCTCCACTCTGCCTTGTTCGTCGACTGTTCTCCAGTACACGGCGGCGGCGTAGGCGGACGAGCTTGCGTCCACGAAGGTGTGTAGCTCGGAGTGCTTGCCGGCGGCCAACTGCGGATGACAACGAGATACTTTAATATTGGTTAACTCTCGTACCTGTGTTATCCAACTTGCCCACTCGTGGGCTTCAAAGGGCTTCAGTTTTTCGTCCCAGCCGATACCAGAGCGCCAAGTGTTCTGTAGGATGCGCTTTGCTTGCAGCGTGACCGGAGTGATGAGGCCGAGCGGGTCAAACAGTGACATGACCACTCGCAGCGCCTCTCTCTTCGTAGGGACTCGGGCGCCTTCCACGATGTCAGCCGGAATCTTGTGTCGGTTGACGTTGAAGGACAGCGTGTCAGGCCCGGGGTTCCACACCATGCCCAGTATCTTCTCCGGTGCAAGGACCTTCTGCCCTTGCGACGTGCCCGGCGCGAAGTAGTCACGCACCGCCGCACTGTTTGACACCCAACGCTGCAACACAAAATTACCCTTTTTATGAATAAAATCGACTTCTTTAGACACTTTTAGTGCCTCTGTTTCTGTGTTAAAGCTTGCTAGGTAGTCGTCCACATAATGGTTGTGAACGATGGCCTCTGCTGCCTCTGGATACTGCTGCTCAAAGTCCCTCGCGTTCCTGTTCTTGACATAGATGGCGGTGCACGGTGACGACGTCGCGCCGAAGATGACACACTTCATTCGGTACTCGTCTGGCGGTCCCTCCCGCCGGTCACCGCGCCACAGGAAACGCTGCATGTCCCGGTCCTCCTTGACGATGTCCACCTTCAGGAACATGTCCTTGATGTCCGCTGTGACTGCTACGGGGCGCTGTCTGAAGCGCATGAGTACGCCCGGCAGCGACTGCAGGAGGTCAGGGCCCGACAGCAGCAGGTCGTTCAGGCTTATGCCGCGCGTCTTCGCAGCGGCGTCGTGCACGATGCGCAGCTTCTCAGGCTTCTGCGGGTTAACAACAGCAAAGTGCGGCAGGTACCAATGATTAGGGTACTTAGCTGTGGGAGCTGGCTCGGCGAACCCGTTGTGAAGCAGCAGTTGAATCTGCGCTGTGTATCTTTTCTTCAACTCTTCGTCCCTGTCGAGTTTCTTCTCGACGAGCTGAAGTCGGCGTAGTGCACTGTCGTAGTTGTTCGGCAAGTCCGGGTTGTCTTCTCTCCACAGCAGGCCGGTTTCAAAACCTCCCGCCGGTAATCTCGCAGTCTTGTTCTCGAGGATGTGTAGAGCTCGCTTCTCGTCGTCATTGAAGGATCTTTTCGGCTCGACGCCCAGGCTCTCCAGGGCGAAGTGTTCCCTCATAAGCTGCTCCATTTCTTCCTCGCCGTCTTCCTGTCTGGTGACTGCGTGATTGACCCGTTGCCGTTGTGCTCTGCTGCGTGCCTCCTTGACTCCGTGGAGGACCCAGCCGAGTTCTGTCCTAGATGCTACTAATTGATTTTGCTCACCGCTACGTGTAGTGTGTGCGATGAGTAGATGCCAGTTATCCTGTCCCACCAGGATCGTCGGAGTGCACGTGCCGAAGGCTATCTCCTCTTCGATGTCCGCCAGATGCGCGCAGTCCTCAACGTCCCTCCGCTCGAGCGTCTGCGGCGAGAGTCTGAGTCCGGCCATAGTGCGCGCCGATATCTGTAATGAGTCTGAGTTAAGGCCACGTATATTTAAACAGACTCGCCTGGACTGATCCTCGTTGTGCTTCGACCCTCCTACTGTTTCGATGTAGAAGGGTGATGGCGGTCCCTCTGCGCCGATCCGCTTCGCCACACTTTCGTCTATGAGCGTGCAGGTTGAGCCGTCGTCCAGGAGCGCGTATGTCTTGTAGGCACCCTCTGGACCGGAGACCTCGACTGGCAGCACTTTCAGTAACGCCGTCCTCTTCCCAGTCGTGGCCGAGGCGATGAAGTGCGCCGGCGGCTCGGTCGGCTGTGCTGCGGTCACGAGGCTCGTTTCTGTGTGCAATAAAGGATGATGAGCGTAGCGGCAATTATTAAGTTCACACTTCTTGTACTTACATGTGTGACCCTTGCGGCGGAGCTTGAGGCAGCGGAAACACAGGCGATGTTCCTTCGCCATCTCCCAGCGTCTTGAGACTTCCGCTTTCTTGAATGTCTGGCAGTCCGGTGCTCGATGGTCGACTTTTCGGCAAACCGGGCACTCCGATTTTCTATCTTCGGTGTGGTAGCTGCGAACCTTTCTTTCGTTGGCCGTTCCTCTTCTATTTTCTGGCGGCTGGCAAGGGTTTTCGGCCGGCGCGTAGCTTCCACAAAGTTCCGTTTCTCGCTCGAGGAAGCGGGTGATTGTCAGCAGGTCCGGTTCCTCGGCTGGCTTCGCAGCGGCGAAGTCGTAGTAGCGGTAGCGGAGAGTCGCAGGCAGTTTCTCCACTACGCCGCGCACTATCTCCGGGTTGTACAGATAGTGCGTCCTGTTGAGCGCCTTCACTGTCGAAGTAATATTAGTTACCTTGGACGTGAAGGCGCAGAGATCCCTCGGCGTGTCGGCGAGCCGTGGGAGTCCTCGAAGCTTCTCCATCTCTGCGATGACCAGCGCGTCGGGACGTCCGAATCGTGAAGCCAGCAGCTTCATTACCTCGGCAGTAGACGTCGCCCCGATGAACAGGCACTGCGCTGCATCGCGTGCGGCTCCTTTGAGACTTCTCCTCAGTCTCATCAGGTTGGCTTGCTCACTAAGTTGATTTGCTGTCTCTTCGTAGGCAGTCTTGAAGGGCAGCCAGTCCGTTGCGGCGCCCGAGAACACCGGCAGGTCCATCACCTCGGCGTTGACGGGTTGCATGGAACGGGCGGCCATGGCTAAGGCGGAAGCTAGTTCCCTATAGTCGAGCGCTGGCGGCGGCGGTGATCGCTCGACGTAGAGGACGGGAGCCTGACTCTCCTGAGTCGGTTGCTGTGTGTTGATCTGCTGAGGTACGTCGTGACGCGGCGGTGGTCTCGACGTGGGCGGCAACTCAGCAGGATCTAAGGGCGGCAGCCCTCCTGAATCAGCGGCGGCGGCAGCTCCTTCGTCCATGTAGGCACCTGCGGTCAGAGCCAGTGCGTTGTTCTGGACCCAGGTGTTGGTAAGCTCGTCTCTGAGCGTGGCGTTGTCGTCTATCTCCTCGTCCTCCTCATCCGTCTCCTCTTCCAGCAGAGCGACGCGTGATGCGGCCAGCTCTATTTGTCGCTGAAGGAGCTCTTGTCGTGCCTTTTCAAGTTCGCGCTTGCGTGCCTTTGTTCTCTCAGCGCTGTGTCTGCTTGGCACCTTCCCGCCAATCGGTGCTTCCAGTCTCGTAGCTGTCATCGCCGTGGTTTCCGTAGCCGTCGTGGTGTAGTTGGTTGTTGCGGCGGCTGAAGACTCGGAAGAGGTGGCAGCGGCGGCGGCAGCGACGAGAGCGGCGGCGGCGGCGGATAGCGTAGCGTTGGCGGCAGAGGGCTCGGCGAACGTAGAGGCGACGGAGGCATTGGCCGCTGAAGGCGCGGCGGTGGAGGCGGGGGCCGCGGGGTACGCGGCGGTGAAGGCCGCGGGGTACGCGGCAGTGAAGGCCGCGGCCGCGGGTGGCGCGGCGGCGGCGGCGGCGGCGGCGGAAATCGCGGCGGCCGGTGAAGGCGCGAGGCTTGCGGGGAGGGCGGTCCCCGCAAGGGGCGCGGGGGGGGCGGCCCCCGCGTCGGCAACCCCCGCGGCGGGGGTGCTCCCCGCGGGGGGTGCGGGCGCGGAGGTGCCGGCGGGGTTGACTTGCCCCGCGGCAGACGCGTGTGTCGCGGGCCCAGCGGAGGGCTCGGCCGCAGAATGCGCGTTTAGTGCCGCTTCTCGATTGGCTGCTTGAGCGGCGGCGCGGGCAGCACGATCGAGGGCGGCCGGGTCTGGGCGCGCGACGTACGGCGCCGACTTCTTGCTCCGGGTTATGGGCATCCCGATGTTGCTCCTGAGTTTCCTTCTGTGGCTTGACTGTTTCTTCAGATGCGGCTTGCAGAGATCAGTTTTCGCTGGACCGCTTGCGGCTTGATTCTTCTATCCGGCTCGAAGGACCAATTTATGTGGGCCCCTTCGACGACCCACAATCCTAGGCGGTGTGCTGGTTAAATGATTGAAGAGGGTGGAGGCTTGAAGGAAACTCAGGAGCTTTCTTTTTCTTTTTTCTTTATTGGAGGCCCGGTGGTCGGCAGGAAGCCCAGACCCAAAAAATGGCCTTAATTATATTACAAACTTACTATGTACATGAACTTAGCCTAGAGCGCGTGTGAGACCTAGCAGGCCAATCGCGGGCGTTTCCTCCCTCACCCCTTCACCCGTAGGTGACGAAGGCGGGGGTGAGGGGAGGCCTGCGAGATCCCACTTACACACAACTACCCTCTCTAAAACTAATACAAATATAAGCTACCTGCTATTCCCTAAAGGTTCATAGCTTATGTACTACTTATTTACTATACTGAATATCAAGTTATTCTCTATTTATTTCTATATGACTAGCGTTTAACTACTTACTATTTACTATTTAGGCAGTACCTAGCCTACCTAGGTTGTATTTCCTAATAGTTTACCAGAATAATATTTACCAACTCCATAATACTTTTATTTTACCTAATTTACCAAACAGACCTTATTACCTTTTACCGACTCGTTACATACCGCTCATTACATGCATTTACCTCAAAGTTTATACCAAATTTTATTTACAAACTTATTCTATAAAAATGCCCTACAGGGTTCTTTAATATTCAAAATCTTAAACTAATATCTATTTACATAGTCTATATGAGGCCGTTACACTTGTCGCGAACAACCTACTACTAGGCTTAAGCGATCCGCTGCATTGGCCCCCGGGGGCCTCCAAAATTATGCCTACGCCTACCCTGATAGTCACAGATCATTTTATTCAAGAACGCACAGATTAGATAAAATATGTCGAGTTGGGTCCAGTGTTGCCAACACGGAGTTTTTAGAGCTATATAGCTCTTAATCGCATTGGTTAGTGTACCTCTAAAATTAGGTTTAGCTTGGGTTTACACGACTTCGAATCATATTTATGTTTTTTTTTTACCTTGACAATACTGGTTTCCATAGCTAAAATTGACAATAAGATTGAAGTCGGTCGGTGGTTCTGATGGCGCCATTGTTGTTAGTGGTTGGTTATTTCCCGATAATTTTCTAATCTTTTTGGCTGCTGTTAAAGTTGTTATATTAGTACATCGACATAGTGAATAGAGAGTGAAATTACTAATTTAGAGTCAGTGGTATTTGTTTCAGCGTTAAACAGAAGCTTTGGTTTGGAAAATTGGTCACTGCATGAATAGTTTATAATATCATAGCAAAATGTTGCAAAATAAGGATCAAAATAAACTCATGGTCTTAAGCTACTTTTTCTTAAAAATACAACTCCTTTTTAGCTTTTTTCAGACATGACCTAGCTCTCTTTGAAAATCCGAGTTGGCAACACTGGTTTGGTTGGTCGCTGTCATCAAAATTTGTCAAATTTTTGTTTTCTATCACGAATTAGGTACCTACCTACACCATAACTATTTACAAAAATCTCGTAACAAACAATGTTTACTCAGTTTACTTTCCAGAAAATCTTGTGAATGTAATTTTTATCCATTTCTTACCTCTTCTTTATTTCCCCTAAAATTGTTTTGAAAATAAAAAAGTGAAAAGAGGGTGGATTCAAGTTCCTTTGCCCGCATAATTTCGGAGTAAACAGTTCATTGAATATGAATTTGTGTCAATGATCGAGGCACCAAGCGCCTGACGATGCAATATGAAGGGTGTTGATAGTTTAAGTTCTAATTCGCAAGGCATGACCAATAAACCGATTGTAACATGTAAGTTTTCTATAATTCAATCTTCATAAGATTGTAACCAGTAAGTATTAAGGAGCTTTGTATTCCTCAGGTTCAGGAGACTGGAACCTTTTCTGCACTCTAGAAGCGCCCCTGGTGGCAGCTATTCCTCAGGACACTTGCGAGTGGCGCAGGTCATATGGCAGGGTCACAAAGTCTGTTACGCTGGAGGCCACATTCATTAAATTTAATAAAGAGAAGTTGCAGTCTGACAATTCATGGAATCTGTTAAAACGTCCAGTTTTTCATATCTACTGGACAGATTGTGTGGTAAATATTCCTTAGTTATGTTATGTTTGTGGTATTTTTTTAACAGACAATAGTTTACTTTATAAAAGTAATCATTGTATCCCATTCATAATAATATCTTGTAAAGAGCTTGCAACATGCAAGAGATAAGGTGAGACAAAAGGTAAACTGAGTTAGAGGACATCCATTAAATTAATTAAAAATACCCCAAAATAAAGGGTTATTATAATAATAATATAAAACAAGTCTTTTACTGCCATTAAATTGCAGCATTTTGCTAATTATCAAATGGATACTCTACTGTTTATTAAATAAAAGCTGATCCTTTGTGGGTTAATTCACATGTCACAAAATTATCTACTGTTGAAATCTCATTCCTAAATCTAGCAATTTAGTAATGATAAACAAGTTTTTTTGTTTTAGGACATAGAATACTACAAAACAACATTACGAGAAGACGTAGAAACATGGCTGAAGCAACTAGAAAGCAAAGGTGTTACAGATTGGATGATAATATTAGTTGAAACATATGATGTTAGAAAAACAAATAAACTTCTACCTAGAACTACAGTAATGGATAAGATTAAAGGTGATTTTGCCATGAAGCAAACAGAAGACAGATTCTTTACAGTAATAAACCCAATAAAATCTGAAGCAAGATCGGCTGAGTCATGGAGGACTCTTGTAGCAAAAATACGGCATTTTATTCTAGTTTCATACAATAAGAGTCTTATAAAGTTTGAAGACTACATGCGGGAGCAAAGAGAGAAACGGAACGACCCAGAGTGGGATTATTGTAAATATTTTCTTTTACAGGTATGTTACACTTATTCTGGTAGCTAATTCTGTAACAAATTGTGATAATGAGCTTTACTAGCATTTTTATTTAAGAACATATTTGCACTCAAAAAAAAAAACAATTTCGAAGAATAGGAATAACTAAAGACTAGAAATTAAATAACAACTTTATTGGTTTCAAATTAAAATCTCAAAAAATTTATCCTGAAACAACTTTTCCTTGCAGGAACAACTAGCATTTGTATTAGAAATGCTAAGCTTATACGAAGAAGCACTAGTCCAGTATGACGAACTAGATGCGTTGTTCTCGCAATTTGTGCTCAATTCCAACTTGACAGAGAGTCCAAAATGGCTTGAGAGTTTTAAGCAGCCAATCACGTCGTGGCCAGCTATAAGGTTGACAGTGCTGGTGCCGCAGCATTTGAGGGAACTTATTGTTAAAAAGAAAGCAACCCTACTGGATTTCAGGAGCTATCTATTCCAAAGACAATGTGCCATG
>OX637660.1:3015946-3151305 GCA_951802225.1 Euspilapteryx auroguttella | reverse complement strand
AAAAGTTTTATAATTGATTTAATTTCAATTCAAATTAAATTTTAAAGTTTGATTTTCTAAATACTTGGTATATTCATTTGCCATTTATATTTTCATTAAATCTATAAACAAAAGTTAAAAAAAGGTAGTTTTTAAAAGTTTTAGTGGTAACTATCGTACTTGGTTGCGCAATAAATACATTAGGTTCGTGTGAGTACTTTATTGGCTCTAAAAGTAGACAAATAATTTGACAGATAACCTCCCGATGTCTAACAACCATCCAGAGCAGTCTAAGAGAGATCTCCCTGCTTGGCGCCCCGGTGCCGGCGGGCGCGGGCGGCGCGTGGGCGCTGCTGGCGGCCGCGGAGGCGCTGGCCGTGTGCGCGGCGCTGCAGGCGCCCGGGGAGCGCGGCCGCCGCGCCGCCGCCAGCCAAGCCGCTCTGCTGCACGCTGCTAAAGACAAGGTGCGCCCTTAGATAGGGAAGTGCAGAGTGTAGTTCTATTGTGCTGCCTGCGTAGCATGACGGACCATTTGTCGAATCTTTCTGTTACTTTTGATTGCTTTTTACATTTATATGACGGGAAAATGTATGGAAATGATCGACAAAAGTCACAGATAGATACGACAAATTCGACAAATTGTCCGTCATGTTACCACTGCAGCGGCGGTAACATGACGGACAATTTGTCGAATTTGTCGTATCTATCTGTCACTTTTGTCGATCATCTCCATACATTTTCCAGCATTAAAATGTCAAAAGTGATTAAAAGTGACAGTTAGATTCGACAAATGGTCCGTCGTGCTGCGGGGGCAGGTCATGATTAAAAGGTATTTGACAGAGTTCTATTTGAACCTGCGTTGGTGGATTGTCTGACGCCACTGCTGCACGCTGCTAAAAAGATATGGTGTACCACTAGTTAGGCAAGATCTTGCTAAAGTGGGGTTTGATGGAGTGAAATTTGAAGATGCGTTAACAGGACTTGTGTACAGTTTGACATTGTTGACCCGAACAGAGACTACATATAGGTAAATCTTTAATATGCATTGTTACGGTCTGACTAAGATAACTTTGACACTCCAAGTACTCCAAAGATGATAATGCGCATAGAACTATTCGTCTGTGTTCGACTAAGATATCTAAAGAGTTATAGTGCATTTTCTTCGTGCGAAATTTATTTAAATTATGTTGTTTTTGATTCGGATAATTCCGTGAAAACTACAATTAATGAAGATCTGCATGCGCATTATTATTTTGGGTATACTGTACTTGACTTTAAAGCGACGTTGTCACTCATAGTATTCATACTTACATCAGACATTATAGTTGGCACGTTCTGAGTCTACTTTGACTAAATTGATTTTAGGCAGCATTGAGATGATTATAATATACTCTTGTTTCTAGCTCTGATGAGTATGACACACAAAATATTTTTTTTACCTATCACTTTTTAAGCTTATATTGAACAAATAAACAAACTAATCTATAAATTATTTCTCTCTCAGTTATACGAGCTGGGTAAACTCTGCGGGCTTCTCCCGGGGTCCCCTGAACCGACATCGGAGCAGCTGCACTTAGTAGTAATGCTGTCGGCCGGTATGGGTGACAGCACGTCAGACCAGAAGCGGTCGCCGACTGATAGGCTGAAAGAAGCTTTGTGCAGCAAAACCTTGTTCCAGCAGTATTATCTGGAGCTCGCTGAGCTGGCTATGGGCACGTATAAGCATGTTGGACATTTGAGGTAAGTTTGTATACTTCCTTCTTTTACTCAGCCTCAGAATTTATGCCTTTTTAAGGGTGGTTTATAGTTTTGTTATGTGTGTTTTATTGGTTAGGCTACCAAAGTATATATGTACAATATTTAAGTTTTCTCCATAAGTGTAATTTTCCAAAGCAAATTTAAAAATCCTAATAATAGTTTTGTTGAGTTGAATTCGTATTTACAAGTTATTTTTAATTGATGAAAGCTTTTAATAATGTTAATGATTATCGCATTCAATCTCGTCTCATGCAATATAGCATAATATATCTGTTTACTTAATGAATATATTGAAAAGAGAATGGAATGAAAAGTAGAGACAACGTGGTTGTAAAGTTATTCTGCTTCGGTTGCTGTTGCAACTCCCATCACTATACGATCACTTAACACCCTTGTTATAATTTACCATGGAATCAATCATTTTAATTTCCAGATCAGCCCGTCTAATAGGCCGGGACCTAGCAGCCTTTTACTCAGCTTTAGGGGAAGCGGGCAAGGCGGGGGTGTTCCTCACAGACGCCCTGAGATCGTATGAGGAGCAGGGCTGGCCCGCGCTGGCCGCACAGTGTCGCCTGGAGCTGGCCGCGGCCGCCAAACAGCTGCAAGACCTGCCCAGGTAAAAATACTTAAAGTACTTAATTCCAGTCTGTTAAATGACATTTCCAGTGTTTCCTACCACCTACTAATTACCTACAAATGACATACCTAGTTTATTGTTTTAAAGTTGGTTCCGAAACCACGTGTTTTGTTAGCGGGCTTTAAAACAATAATTGAATAAACTTATATAACCGTACAACGATGCCGGGCTTTAAGCCCACCCTTTTAAGCTGATTTGTGAACTTGACATTGGCAAAATACTCCACTGAAGTGGAGTCAAGTCCATTAAATTAAAATAGTAATAATAATAATGACATCTATACCAATATTATAAAGAGGAAAGATTTGTTTGTTTGTTTGTTTGTAACGAATAGGCTCCGGAAATACTGAACCGATTTGAAAAATTCTTTCACTGGTAGGAAGCTACATTAACCCCGAGTGTCATAGGCTATATCCTTAGAACATTTAGAACGGGAAACGCCATCTTGACATTTTGTCCTACTAACTCAGTCTGTCATTTTCTGCGGGGGACGAGGTAACGCACACATTCACTGAATCGCGTAATTATGCACGCGCATTCAAACAAATTACACCCACACATCCATACAATACGTACCTACGCTTTTTTCTGATGTGTGTGTGGTCAAAAACTACACCCGCTAATAACCAGCGACAGGTTATCGATGATTTTCAAAAAAGTCGATTAAGTGTTTTGTGTTCTCATCTTATGGTAATAAGGCGTTTACTATAAATAAAAGTGGTTTCGATGTCCCTCAAGAGCCCGCTAAGCTTGGTTATTCTATAGCTGTGTTTTTGGAAGACAAGAGTTACTGATTTTGTATAGAAGAGGTAAAAGGCCAAAAAGCTAGATTCTTGAATGACAAACGTTTAGGAATCCATTCTTTATGCCTATTACAGACTTCTATCCATTTTTTTTACGTATTTCTGGATTTTTCGGAAATCTAAAACATGAGTAAATTCTTATATAGTTACCTTCAATACCATTGCTATTTTACTATGCAGTCACACACACATCACTCTAACAGACTGGTAACTTTATTTTTCAATCTGACGTAAAATGGTATCTATTGATTTTTTCTCTTTCTTTTTTTCTTAGTTTTATTCATTAACTAGAGGCTGCCCCGCGGTTTTTCCCGCGCAGATTTCTCATAAACACAAAATTCCCGTTTTTTCCCGTTCCCGTGGGAATTTCGGGAAATCCCTTCTTAGTGCTAACCTACACTCCCTAAGGAACCTACATGCAAAATTTCAGCCCGCTACGCCCAGTAGTTTCGGCTCTGCGTTGTCTGTCAGTCAGTCAGTCAGTCAGTCAGTAACGGAAGAGTTTTATATATATTGATTTATAGATATACTAGTCGACCCGGCGAACTTCGTACCGCCTAACCTATTACTATTTTGTGCATGTATTATACTTATAAACCTTCCTCTTGAATCACTTTATCTATAATAAAACTTTTTATCAAAAAATAAAACCGCCGAAAAAAAACTGAAAAGCATAAAATAATAATCGAATTACTAAGTTCTTAAAGTAATGTAGGGTATATCCCAAGTAATTTTAAGTCGGCGCGCCACACAAGCAAATTCCATAATTACGTAAAGATTGATGCACGAATGGTTATTTCTTTAAATTTAAGGTACCTAATTTAATGATCTTTGTACGAGGAATCTGTGGCGCCGACTCAAAATTACTTGGTATATACCCTACATTACTTTGAGAACTTAGTAATTCGATTATTATTTGATGCTTTTCAGTTTTTTTTTCGGCGGTTTTATTTTTTGATAAAAAGGTTTATTTTATGCTTTTCAGTTCTTTCAGGGTTTTATTATTTTCTTCTCCCACAAGGTGGTCAGTGGTCAAACCGCATAAGGTGATCAGACGACATGGTTGACAGAGACGACAAGAAGACCGGTCTGTATGGCGATTTGTGGGGGAGGCCTATATCCAGCAGTGGACATCTTTCGGCAGAAATGTTTATTATTTTATTTCATTTCAAAAGATATTTAAGTAAGGAAGTATCCAAAGTTATAATGTTAATACAGAACACGGCAATGCAACCTGTGAGTGCATAAAAGTCCCACTGACCAAAAAGTCACCCCTATTTTCCTACCCTTAGGATGGGAATTTTATTTCCAAATTTTTATGGGACCCCCTTCAGGGTATGCCCTGTCGATTAAAAAAAGAATAATCAAAATTGGACTACTCTGTAAAAAGTTATGCGTGATCATACATAAAAAAATATATATATATACGTGTGAATTGAGTACCTCCTCCTTTTTTTTCGTCGGTCAAAAAAAACCGCATAAACATCGGTTGCGTATTGTTAAAGATTTAAGCATACATAGGGACAGACACGGAATGCGACTTTATTTTATACTATGTATTGATTGATGATGAAGCAAATCTATTGAAGAAAAATTGTTTTGAAAACGGCATCAAGTTTCACAGATAATACTGTCGACAAATTTTATCGAAACATAACGGTGGACATCCCTAGCACACTCCCCACGAGACTAGTTGTGGTGTTGCCACTTGTTTGTTCTTACCATTACCTTAAATTATGGATAAATATTAATAACAATAAACATTTACAGAAGAGAAAAAGAGTAAATTGTATATTGCACTTTTATTGCGTAAATACTTTATTGTATAAAGTATGATTAGAAAAGAGATTAGGTGTAAGTTAAGTGTATTTTGGGCAGATAAATCACATTGCAAAAACAAAACAATTTAATTTCCGTAGTTATGGTGCACATTATTTCTGACAGGTTGGCAACATTCAGGTAGTCTCGTCTATGTCATCATGACGTCATCACATTGAATCTTGTGGCGGTAAATTCAAATTTCCATGATTGTTTTTTACGTTTTATGTACTCAATATACATCCAGTTGGCACAATTATACTTACAAGTGGAAGGTTACTCCATCCTTCAGGAGATTTGATGTATTCGATCTCCTTTTACACGCAAAAATAGCACAATACGGCATTTTTGTTGGAGCACTGCACTTCACAACAGACTAAGGAAGTATGAACAAGATGGCGTTCAACTAGTTTTATATAAAGCGGTGGACTTTAGTTCCAAAACTTTTTTCTGAGGGGTAAGCCTGTGTAAGGCGTTTCCCGTTCTAAATGTTCTAAGGCTATATCAGATTTTCAAAAAAATTAGGGATCCTTACCTAAACTCAAATAATGTAACCCAAGGTGCAATATTTTTTCCGTTGTTTACATATTTTTGACAGGTGGTTTGTTGTTGTTGTTTGTTTTTTATTCGGCTATTCTGGGCGGGCAAAAGAACATAGTCTATAGAGCCAAGTCTTTTGTAGTATCTTATATTCTATGGCGTAACGAAGTAAGCCGGGAAAGCTCGTACCTAATAAAATAAAGCATTGCTAAATGTCTAAGTAAGGTCTAACCCTGTTATTCATAAAAAGTTAAAGAGCATTTTAGTTATTTTACGTATGTCAGTTTAGACTGGATGTCACGTATTTACCATACAACAAACCAGAGAAGTAGACCTCCAATAAAGCTACTTAAAATCTACTGTATCTTTATGAATATCACGGTAAGTCTATTGATTGCCGAACATCACTATTTCAGCGGGGCACCCTTTTTTGTTTAAGAGACACTGACGGCTCTACCACAAAAAGAGTTAAACCTGGTCTAATTCACTAAACTAGCTTTAAATGACTATTTCATCATACAAATTTGCGATTTAGACCGGTCTAACTTTTTTGTGGTAACAGGGTGAGAGATCAGTCTTGTCATTTTACTATTAATTTTTTTTTTTTTTCTTATTTAACAGGTACACAAAACTTTCAGCAACAATAGCGAGTACAGCTGAACTAGAGATAATGGTCAGAAATTATTACTTTGAAGAGATGATCAAATCTATAACCGAACTGAAGGGAAACCAGGACATTGTTCTGACTGAACTGAGTGATTGTTTCAATCTTGTGTCAGTGACCTTAGTGCCCTCGGAAAGAGGCTATATTACTGATGCTGTAATAGAGTGCTGTGTTACTGTGGAAAGTAAATTGCCGAAAGAGGTATGTATTTCAACTATTAAAAAAAAACTATAATAATTAAAGGTTTTGTAAAAGATAACTAGTTATGCCCGCGACAACGCACGCGTAGAATAGCATTTTCTATTTTTTTTTCATACTTTTGCATATTTCCTTACCGTTTTCCTTGACTACGACAAACAAAATTAGCTAAACCGGCCCAACCTTTCTAGAGTTTTAGCCACACAAACGAACAACAATATTTTTTTATATAGAATAGATTTCCATCCAAACGTGAGAGGCTCAGTCAATTGAGCTGGTGCCTCTGCCTAATCCTGGAATATACGCATGTGATTATGTTATGTTATATTGTCATAAGAGGCTTGTTTAAGTGTGTGCACACGCAATTATCCATTAATGTCTTTATTGTTTTGAATTTAAGGTTTTATGCACACGAGCATCAATAAGCATAGAGGAGCATAAAAAAGATAAAAGCAACAAACAAACAGATAAACAGACGCCCGTGAGAAGCAAGACTGATATTAGTAATAGTTCAAATTCGTCGCCCAAGAGGGCGCCAGATGGCGGCGGCGATTGTGACGTCACATGTCTTTTGAGCAGGTTTGCCCTTCTTACTATGTTAACGGTTATACTTTTTCGTTTGTTTTTTTTTTTAAATATCTGCCTACAAAAAAAAAATAACGTTCATTTCCTCCTTGGTTACCTTGGAAAAATATAGCCGTATTTCGTGATTAAGCAGCCTTTTTTATTGTTCGACTAGTCGACCCGGCGAACTTCGTACCGCCTAACCTTTTCCTATTTTTGCATGTATTATACTTACCTATAAACCTTCCTCTTGAATCACTCTATCTTTAAAAAAAAAAACGCATCAAAATCCGTTGCATAGTTTTAAAGATTTAAGCATACATAGGGACAGACGCGGGAAGAGACTTTGTTTTATACTATGTATTGATGTCATGTGATGATGCTGCAAGTACATCTAAAATTTAGTTTTTATAAATGTTCTGTAAATAAAATTAATTAGTATTTGTTATTTGACTGAACAAGGCAGGCGTCAAACTTTTTCATAAAACCAATATCAATAGACTCAACTAAAATATTAATAGACTAATATCAATTTTTTTTTTTCAGTGTGAGATTAGAAGATTTGAAACCTAAAAACCCTCTATTAAATCCGCTGAACATAACCTCACAACTCCACTACAAAGAAGACAAGTCCCTACAAAAAGCTACAGTCGAATGCATAAACCCTAAAGCGACGTTAAAACGTTCGGACAGCGGCAAGTATAGGAAACCTTCAACAACGCAAAGAAACGATTTTACTGACAGTTTCAAAAGCGAGAATTTCACAATAAAACCCGGTTTCAACGACTTGAAACTCAAAACTGTATCCAGAAAATCTGGTACTTTCACATTGGGTCAGTTCTCGTTACTAGTCGATGAGAAATTAGAGTTTTTGAGCAATGAATTGGTGGCGACTAATTTGGGTTATGAAGCGCTGACTCAAGGTGTAAATGTTTATTTGAATAAAGTTGAACCGAAGAAGGATTTGGTCGCCGGTCTAGAACATTCTATGGAGCTCGTTGTTACGAGTGGAAGCTCTTGTATTGAAGAGGTTTGTATTTTTTTAAAGTCCCGTTATTAGGTACATTCTTTATCTTTGTTTATAGTGCTCGAAAGTTTGCCTCCGCTGGGATTTGAACAAGGATCTCTGGAGCCACAGTCAATAACTGGCCATTAATCTACAGAGCCAGTTGTTAGTTCAAATAGTTTTTTTTTATAGAGAAAGCTAAAACCCTCTGATTTTATCTCTTACTTAAAATTACTAATAACTGACCACCGAAAACTTGACACTTAACTTTCTTTAAACCTTACTTTAAAGGACCTGTATATGGCTAACATTGCTTTTCCCGTTTCCATGGGAATATCGTGAATTTTTTCCTTAGTGCTCCCCTACACTCCCCAACCCACGTGCAAAATTTTCAGCCCGCTCGACCCAGTAGTTTCGGCTCTGCGTTGTCTGTCAGTCAGTCAGTCAGTAACGCAAGAGTTTTATATATATTGATTTATAGGTAAAATTAATCGTTACAACTATCCAACAGAACGCAACAATAACATTGAAAGCGTCAACCGGTCTCCAAATGAGACTGCAGGACGCTCCAGAGTCGGCAATGTCGAGGGAGTTGTCAGTAGTAATACCGCCGTGTGCAGCGTTTGAGACGACGCGGGTGCCGCTGCGGCTGTTCGCTAGTGTACAGACCAAGAATAAGGAGAAAAGCTGCGAGCATACTGTGAGTAATAAAAAAAGGAGAACGTGTCGTGAGACACGCTAAAGGAACGAAGGCCGACTGATAGTCGACCACTACTCCTAGGGATGGGCACTGATTTTCTGTCTAAGGACTAAACTTGATTTTTTGCATTTTAGTCCTTAGACACAAATCAGTAGGTCTTCCAAAAACGATGCATAGCAATGTGAGAGATGGTTTTTTACATACGCGAATTCATTAAAACTTTATTAAAAAAACGAGCTTTCCCGGCTTACTTCGTTACGCCATAGAATATAAGATACTACAAAAGACTTGGCTCTATATACTATGTTCTTTTGACTGCCCAAAATGGGCGAATAAAATAACAAACAACAACAACAAACCACCTGTCAAAATATGTAAACAACGGGAAAAAATTTGCACCTTGGGTTACATTATTTGAGTTTAGGTAAGGATCCCTAATTATTTTGAAAATCTAATATAGCCTATGTCACTCGGGGATAGTGTAGCTTCCTACCAGTGAAAGCATTTTTCAAATCGGTTCATTATTTCCGGAGCCTATTCGTTACAAACAAACAAACAAATCTTTCCTCTTTAAAATATTGGTATAGATGATTTTTATTTATTTTATTTATTTCGCCAGAATAAATAAAAAACGCGAAAAATTTTGAATTTCGCGCCATACTGAGAGTTACCACCTTAAGACATTTTAATCTACGTCTATATTGGTATCTTGTATTGGGGCAGGTGTGGCTGGCCTGCCCGTGGCGGGAGGCGACGGAGGTGCCGCTGCACTTCACTCCGCCGCTGGTCGTCTCCAAACGACTGCTCACTTCAAACACTAGGAAGTTTTTGCAAGTCACCTTGAGGTATGTACTGAGGGCCTATTATGGCCGCATTTGCAATATTGCTTTTCGTCCTCCAAGTGTCAAAGTCAATACCAAAAATAAAGCAAAGAGGACGCAAAGCAATATTGCCGTAATAGCCCCTCTGGCTGGTTTAAATCTGCATGGGGTAAGCCGCCCTATTCTTGGCACCCTTTCTTGGTCCGTTTAGACACTTGATAAAAGGATTTAAGGCATTTTACAACATTAAAATCAATAATTTCTTTTTTAC
Organism: Euspilapteryx auroguttella; assembly: GCA_951802225.1. Taxonomy (NCBI): domain Eukaryota; kingdom Metazoa; phylum Arthropoda; class Insecta; order Lepidoptera; family Gracillariidae; genus Euspilapteryx; species Euspilapteryx auroguttella. The sequence continues at coordinate 3,141,546 of OX637660.1, read as the reverse complement.
AAAACAGGAACCCGCCTTCAATAAACTGAGCACTTCCTCTATTTTGAAGTCGGCTAAAATAGGTACTAAAACCTTCTCCTGAATCTCTCAAATACTTATCTGGAAACAAAATCTGTTCAGCCAAACGCGAGATAATCGCGGACATAAATACATACAGGTCAAACTGATAACCTCCTTTTTTTGAATTTGGTTAAAAACAATGTTTGTATGGTGTTCCAATGTCGTAGAATGACAAGAATTATCTTATTTAGCCTCTAACTAAATGGATCATGTCAATACTAGGAAGGGGGCCAAGAATGGGCCAATTTACCCTATTTTGTTTATTTAATTTTCTTGATGTTTTGTTGTTGTTATAAAACATGATGGAAAGTATTTCAAAACAAGCTGAATAGGTCAAAATAATTCAGTAAGTACTTACCTAGGTAATCATCTGCATTTATAATGTGTTAAGTATATAAATAAATCTTTTAAACTCTGTTTTGAAACTCGAGTTCAATATGTGCGTCCTTATGATAATGAGGGTCTTTCAGGGAACGGTTCCTTTAAACGCTAACAGAGGTCATTGAAATGGCCTGCGTACTTTTTACAAAATTAATCAATCAGTAATATTATTATTTTTTTGTCACGCAAGCCATTTCAATGACATCTGTTGGCGTTTAAAGGAACCATTTTCTGCAAAACCAATGCACTACTTTACGCCCATGTTATATAATCTACTGTTTCTGTTCACAGATCAAACGTTGCGCACGTAGTAAAGTTTTTGCTGACACAACCTCAGTTAGTCTGTGACGGCAACGACAAAGTGTCCGATCTGAATCCGAAGGGTGCTAGTGATATGGTAAGTTGTGCTTTGTCTTTTAATTTTATGTTAGTACCCTAGGGTGAGCTTTCTCATCGATGGCCCCGCCTCCTATTATTGGCATGGTCCATTTAGTGGACGAATTATGAGGATGCTTGACATTTTTCAGCATCAAAAAAAAAACAATGTATTGTTCGATGTTTATATGCTGTAGAATGCTCATGAAGTATGCAAAGTGAGACTGGCCAATCCCTCCCAATGCATCTACTTTGTAAATTCTATTTAAGGTGGTAACTCTCGCTATGGCGCGAAATTCAAATTTTTTCGTGTTTTTTATTTATTCTGGCGAAAGTATACATTTTTAATAAAGTTTAAATGAATTCGCGTATGTAAAAAACCATCTCCCACATTGCAATACAACTTTTTGGAAGACAGACCTACAGATTTTGTGTCTAAGGGGTAGAAGGCCAAAAAACAAGTTCCTTGAATATACACAAAATCGGTAACTCTGTCTTTCAAAAACGATATATCACAATGTGGGAAATAGGTTTTTACGTACGCGAATTCATTTAAACTTTATTAAAAATGAATACTTTCGCCAAAATAATTAAAAAACGTGAAAAAATTTGAATTTCGCGCCATACCGAGAGTTACCGCCTTAATATGCTACTTGCGTGCGTCAGAAACTTCGATGGCGCGATGTAGGATTTGGTTCGGTATCGAAGTCGTAGCGCTAGATGGCGTTAGTGTGCGCTACACTTATATTCAGCCTCTAAATCAGCCTTACTCAACCTTTTTTTACCCTGGGACGCATAGTAGCCTCTGCCTATACCTTGCGGGCCGCAGCACCACAATTTTTGACCACTGAAAATAAAAGGTGACGGGTCTCAAGTTTTTCATATTGTATGACCCATAACAAACAATTTAGCCAATTTTTTTTTAAAGTTAAATATAAAAGTGTATGTAACCTTTTCTTTAAATTTAATTACTTACTTCTTAAGTTAACTAAAAAAAAAAAAAAATTTTAAATAAAACATATACTTACCTACAAGTAAAATATTTCGTTCAAATCGCCGCCACTGGTCGGAACCGTGCCCAGCAGGCTGCTGCTTCTTAAGTTAATAAGTAAAACATATAATTTTTTGAGCTGGCGCCTCAGAATCAACGAACATAAGATCACTTAATTACCTTAAAAAAACCGATAGTAAGGATAGGCACAGCAGCGCATCACAAATTAGCTTGTTTTCGCGTAGAAAATGCTAGTGGGCTGCAGGTTGAGTATGGCTGCTCTAAATGGATCATGTCAATAATGGGCAGGGGGGCCAAAAATTGGGCGGCTTACATATTAATAAGTGGGTAAGGGTGATTCTCGAGTTGCGACCGCGCTGTGAGGGAAGCCGATGTCCATTCAATTCATTAATATAAAAAAAAAGATTTATCACCTCAGCCGAAAAACTACCATGGCTAGACAATAGTGTCTAACTCGCAGATCGCCACAATGCCCGGTCTTATGCTACCCTCGTCCATTGCCCCCTACCACCGCTGCCTACTCTGCGTCTCCAGATATCAACAACACAAAAATATATTTGATTTTCTATGCACAGATAGTCTCATCCGACGGTACAACAGCATCATTTATATGGGAGCTGCTAAAGGACCCGCTAGTCGCCGCTGGTCCCTTAAAGGCAACATTCTCCGTCCAATACAAATTATTTAACAGCGAAGAACCTTCAAGGACATTCACCTGTCCCTTCGACATACAAGATTATACAACGCTATTTGTTATAAGGACCAAGTTGGAGCCCAGTAAAGGGACGGATTTCTGTCGCGCCTCTCAGATGTGTATCTTACATCTTAGTATTCAGAGGGTATGTTTTTGTTTTACGTAACTAGATTATAATATTAATAATGCACTAGTCGACCCGGCGAACTTCGTACCGCCTAACCTATTACTATTTTGTGCATGTATTATACATATAAACCTCCCTCTTCTATTACTCTATCTATTAAAAAAAACGCATCTAAATCCCTTGCTTAGTTTTAAAGATTTAAGCATACATAGAGACAGACGCGGAAAACGACTCTATTTAATACTAAATCCTAGTAAATTCTGTAATTTAGGTTGCCCCAAAGAGAAAAAAAATTAAACAGATATTGATACCAAAATCATAATAAATGCAATTTTATTATGATAACTTATACCAAGCTAACCATAAGATTCAATAATGAAAATAGTAAAAGCTAAAAAGTGTTATTTATGATAACCCTGTTATCGCCCCCTATCGCCTTGGTCGTGCAAGGCGATAAGGAGGCGAAATGTTTTTTAACCTTCAATTTATTTTGTAGGTAAACGAAACTGAATACACCTCACTGATGTACGAAGTGCTTGCAGACCAAACGATGTGGGCTGTGCTTGGAAGAACGGCAGGTAAAATTCACGTTTGTATTTAAAAAAAAACTTTTTTTTTTACACCTACAGACCGCGAAGATGTGATCAACCTAATAATAGTTTAGAAACTTGCTTAGAAGCGAATTCTTGTCCAATTGTACGCTTGAACGTTAGGTATATCCACAGAACAAGGAAGATGCTCTCTCTCTCTAAATAGAAATCGCGAGTAGGCGGAGCCCGCGTGCCTATCATTAGCTCTGCAGTGCCTATGCGTAGTTTTTGACAGATTTGATAAGCTCAGTTGCTTTATGCTTCTTGTAAACAAACCACCAGAAAAAATATGAAAAAAAAACCACTAAAATGCCATATTGTGCTGTGTTGGAATGCAAAAATTAAAGTTGGGGACTTAAAAGTACTAATTATGCCGTATCATTACATCGGTAAGTAATATTTCACTGTAATTTGAAATTATACATGAACAAGAAAACAAAACCATAAGTGAGAAAATGAAAACACCCTAATTACGGAGCAGTAAAATTGAATTTTCATTGAAGCCTGTGACTGTGACTGTACCTTCTTAGCGTTCTTCTTTATCTATGGTATTAGACTCATGACTTTTTCTAGAACATTTTGACAACAGTATAATGGAAATCAGTTAGAGATTGCTCAACATGATGAAAATCTATCGATAATTTTCTATGATAAAATCTATCGATAATAATAATTTTCAGTAAAAAAAAGGTATTCGCTTCGACTTGAAAACCTCTACCTTTTTTTCGGTTTAAAATGTGATTTACTTTAAAGTTAAATTCTTGAATACGAATGAAATTATATGAATCTTTCAACTTAGACTCTTGCGTATGAATGAAATTATATTAGCATCGTCATCATATTACAATAATGTTGTAATATGTAAAAAATAAAGTCGCTTTCCGCATCAGTCCTTAGGTATGTTTAAATCTTTAAAAATACAGCGGAATTTAATGCGGATTTTTTTAATAGATAGAGTGATTCAAGAGGAAGGTTTATAAGTATAAAACATGCATGAGTTCTAATAATAGGTTAGGCGGTACGAAGTTTGCCGGGTCGACTAGTATTGTATAAAGACAAGTCGTCACTCTTATAGTGTGCTATATTTTATTTTTCTTTTCATTTATTTACAGCCTGTGTTAAAGAAAGTTGTATATCGATAGGTTTTTCTCATCGACAAACTTTCTCCCGCAATATGTACATCCCTAGCTTAGTTTTTCATTTTTCGACGTAGCCACCTAGTGTATAGTAGCGGTAGTACAAAAGCTGTAGTTCCATCTAGCGTCGAATAGTAAAACTAGGAACAATGCATGAGGATTTTAAAGCAAAGAGGATGTATAGCTTTCTACCATGTCTTTGGAAAAACCTAATTTCATTCTTTTATCATATGTATGTCATCATTATCTTAAGTATTTCATAATTGTTATTTGATTTTGATCTTTGTTTATTTGAAAAAAAGGTTCATAGTCTACTTCAAAGTTTTGTGATGTAGATCTTTTCGGCTTTGTCGTTAATCACCAATGGTAGCTTGGATTTCATAGTGAGCGTTTGGTTTATATGTGTGATTTTGGACACACTGGTTTCAGTACTAAAAGTTCATGATGCTATTTCTATTGTATTCTCTTGTTCTGTGGGTATATCCATCAATGTACTCGTTATTTTGTTATTTTATAAAGCGGATAGTAAGAGAGCTTTATAAGACTGCTCAGTAGCTCAGTTGGCATGGAAGTGATGTGAATTGAAATGTGTGTGCACCTGGGTTTAATTTCCGGTGGGGCGAACATTGTTATGATGAATATCGATGTTCGTTTCCGGGTCTGGGTGTACTGTTCGTCTCTGTATATGTTTCGGACACCCTAGATACTAGTCCTTCCTAGTTAGGGTCTAAGTGTGATGCGTTATTATTATTATTTATGTCCGATTAGGCGTGAACAGAAATTCAGATCACATTTCTGTAGGTACAGGTACAGTGGCCGTAACAGATTTTGTCTATGGTGTCGTCAGCCCTAGACTGTATTGCCAAAGAACAGGAGCTATTTTGCAACACAGAAAAACCGGAAGTGTTACGGCGACCTAGACCGCCACTACAACACAACACACTCAAAGCCCCTAACTAGGAAGCACCTGTATCTAGGGTGCCCGAAACTTAGACAGAGACGAACATTACACCCAGACCGGAAAGAAACATCGATATTCATCATACCAATGTTCGCCCCGCCGGGAATCGAACCCCAGGTGCACACGCTTACTCAGTCCACATCACTGCCAACTGAGCTACGGAGCAGTCATCAGCCGCCACTGTACCTTTGTAATAGATTTTATGCTGTATTTGAATGTTATTAAAGTACATGTGTATTTTAGGCGTAGTGACAATGGAGGCAGACTCGTGCTCACCGCAGAGCGTGACGCTGGAGGTGATGCCGCTGGTGGCCGGGCACCTGCCGCTGCCGGCCGTGCGGCTCTCCAAGTACATCGCTGCTAACACCAAAGGTAATTTGAACAATTATTATATTCAGGAAATATCGCGTTCGATCATAAAGCGGGTGATTGCTTTATAATCGAACTCGGTATTTCTTGAATATCAATCCTCAACCGAAATCAGTGCGCCTGTTGATAAGAGACTGGCGAGTTTTAGTGGGTGCGAACCCCACATCACCCTCCGCTCCCCCCGGGGCTGCAGAGTACTCGTTAGGAGTTTCCCCGCCTAAAAAAAAGATCCGAACATTGGTGTGATGTATGTCAGTGTTTGTTACTGGGTTTAGGTTTTCTTGTTTGTGTCTAGTTCTATCTCTAGCATTCTAGAACAATCAATACTAATTCAATTTCTGATTAAATATTATTTTATTTGCACTCCAATCAAAGGTTTGTGTTTGGCTTCTCATAATCTTGATTGTGATGGACCACAGTCCACAGACTACGCAAGGGTACGAAACCGATTTCTAAAATGTGCAGCGGCCGAGCTGTTCATGCTTTTCCGTCGTGCCATGCTCATAAATGCTGTACGGCAGTAGGTACTTGCCGTACAGCATTAAGCCCACTGCTTATCTTCCGAAGGGTTGGGCTGTGTGGTCCATCGATCATGTGAGCTTGCATTTTGGTGACCCCGACGTAATTATGTTACGGATCCTCGGGATCTTAATTGTAACTCATTAACTACTTAGTGCCCAAGTAGCAATAGCAAAATGAAGTATGCTACTTGGTATGAGTGGATGGAATTTCAACACCAGATCCGCTCCGTCGCCCATTGCGGCTGTAACATTGTCACGTTGGGGTCACCAAAATGCAAGTTTGCATGTAAATGAACTAGAATGTATGAGCACGCCACGATAGATGACTTATGGTTGTGCCCCCCCTATATTATGGTTACATTTGCAATAATTATTTTCGACCGTTTTATTTTTTTACGAGTTCTCGGGGCTTACTTCGTTACGCCTTAGTAGAATATAAGATACTACAAAAGACTTGGCTCTATAGACTATGTTATTTTGACTGCCTAGAATGGGCGAATAAAAGTACAAACAACAACAACAACAAACCACCTGTCAAAATATGTAAACAATGGAAAAAAATATTGAAAGAAAGAAAGAAAGAAAAGCGTTTATTGCCAAACAGTGACACACAATTAACAACAACACAGACAAACAAAATACAAAAAAAAACAACAAAAAAAGGTAATTTTATGCCACTGTTGCAAAGGGCACTGCCTCAGCATTTGCTATGGGTGTGAACCCAAAGCGCTGGTTTTCAGTCAGTGCCGGTAGTGTTCACGAGCGTCCATGGGGTGCGTTACTTATTTGCGCAAAATAAATGTTGTCACCAACAAACAAAAATAAATAAAATATTAAAAAAAAGAAAAAAAACTACACACACTAAACTACACTTTGGGTTACCTACCCTACCAGTAAAAGAATTTTTCAAATCGGTTCAGTATTTCCGGAGTCTATTCGTTACAAACAAACAAACAAATCTTTCCTCTTTATAATATTGGTAGGTATAGATTAAGTTTTACGTTCTAGAGGACGAAACGCATTATTGCAAATGTGGCTGTAATATAAGCCCTGGTATTCTTCTTCGTCAGTGGAAAGGAAACAGTGCTAACATTGCCGTTGTCCCCGCAGAGGCCGGGCGGGAGGGCAGCAGCCACCCGCGGCTGGAGCCGCTGGGCGCGGGGCAGGTGTACCACGCCGCGCGCGCCCAGCAGGTGCACGTGCTGCCGGCGCCGCCGCCGCCGCCGCGCGGGTAGCCTGCCTCTTGAAATGTTGCCGACTGCTGCTAATAGGGTTAACCTATCGGATGAAGTATGCTGAAGGATCCGCAGTGTAGCTGGAACCTCGGTTACTGGCTTGCATCTAAGATCTAGACAAAGACACTGTTAGTTATTTCATAAGGACGTTTGTAACCGCCATTATTCGACGCCGTCTCGGCTTTTGCGAGAGGAACGAAAATTATTGTCGTTGCATAAGGGAGTACTGACACTTATTCAGTTCTTTTCAGTGTTTGTCCTTAAAAACGGTTTTGTCCTCCCTAAGAAACCATGCTAAAAGTTACGTTACATTTGGTCTGCAGACCGTTCGTTAGTTGATGCACTGTCAACGTTGACTGTATACCCCATCTAAACGACATAGTTTTATGGGGCAATCAGATTGTCCATCCAATTGAACTTACAATAAAAAAGGCAATTCAAACAAAGCTACAATCGAAATAAAATACCATATACTTACATAAATCGAGCGATCACCAACCAATCGAACTTCGATTTCTAATTCTATCCACACTGCCCAATTCGATTGTCATTATGTGTCGAAAGTTTGGGACGTAAAATTGTATCGTCTGAACGTGGTTTTACAGGTCGGTTTCAACGCCCAATACTAATAAAACAAAAAAAAATACCAAAAAATAATGCTCAACTTTTGCCCTCCCTTTCTTTGCGTTATAAGTGTTTGCTGCAACAATCCATGTCCAATAATAAAATTAAGAATAAAGTAATTTAATTATTTAAGACTTAAAGTCTATTTTTTTTGCGTTATCGCAAATTTTAAGGACAGTTTAACATTTAAAGTAGTTTTCTAGAAAAAAAATAGAAACAGTTTAGATCAGGGGCTCAATTAAAATGGATTAAAGGACACAGTAGGTAAAAAACGTTCCGTTCATCTAAAGAAAAAAGTCAGTACGAAAAAAAACTAGATGAACGAAAGTAGTTTTTTTTTACCTTTCTCATTATTAATTGATATTTTAATGGAAACATCTACCACTTTCGATTAAATAATGTAAAAGTCACCTAGTATAGGTTGTATACTATTAAATACTATACCTGCCTTCCGATACTTTGACCATGTTGAGCTTTACTTGTAGCTTAAAATAATAAAAAATATATAAATAGTGATTGGTGTAAGTAATTATGTGCTTAGATATCTTAACTGGATTGGGAGCCACACAAAATTTTGCTAAATTTTATGATAAAATAGTATCTATAGAAATGTATACATACTTGTTTTTTATTTTATCATAATAATTCTAATTTTTATTTGTATGTTACCCACATAAAAAAAAACTAAAGCATCGATTTAATGCAATTCCTATGCAATGCCATATTATTTAATTCTTCATAACAACGATTTTTTTATCCTAGTCCCATGTCTTGTCTATTTTCTTTACCATAGGTATAAATTAGGTTTTTGTAAAGTCTGCCTAACGAACGTAGAATTCTAATTAGTGAACTTAAAAAAAAATTCATTAGGTGGGCTTTAGCAAAAAACCATTCAATAGTTTTTGTACCCCTATTTATATTACGTTGTTAAAATCTTTTAGTTTTAGTGTAAGTATATTTTGTTTAGTTAAATGTAAATGGTGCGTATTTTAAGTTTATGGTTAATTCGTTAGTTTATTAGTTCAACGGTGCATGTAAAGCTGAAATCCTAAAACAAACCCCACTTAGGTTTGTATTCATCTACCCATAATAATCATCCATTTCTCATGTTATATACTCACTAATTTAAGTTATAAAATAAGAGGCTTTTTGTTACTTTTCGCGGGTGTGGACTTGTGGTATGGTATGTAGTGTACGGAAATATTATTGTATATAAGATAAAAGACATGATATCTACTGGAGATTGTATTTATATGTTTCGTACTGTACCTATGTATCATTATATCATAATATTTATCAATAAACTGTTCATTGTTATTAGTTTTTTTTTTACCTTACAATAATATAGGTAGGTAATTAGTAGGTAATGTATGTAGGTAGGTTTCAATTTGCGTGGGAGACTGGGAGACCCACTTGTCACGAGTCACGAGCGAGAACACTACTAAACGACTGGTTTCATTTCTCTCTATTCTTATTTTTACTGCAACTACATCTAGGTATCGTGCGTGGAGCGTGACCGATACCAATATCTCAGTAATAAATAATACAATAGGTTTGTGTTAAGTACTGTTTAGCTGTGAATGAAAGGGGAAAGGAAATTCTTAACCCGAAGGGTTCATAGGAGTCGTGGGAGTGATCTAGGCAAGGGCTCGACATATTCAAGCATGAAACAGCACCGAAATGGGCGGGGGCGGCTCAGCTTTTGGAACCAGTGCTTGTGCGGCAGTAGCGCCAACGTTAAGCTGTGAAGGGAACACCATGCCCTCCACGAGAAATAATCTGGATAGCAGCTGCTAGACGTGGTAGGCACAAGGGAGGGAGGCCTATCACAATAATGTTTCCTGGGGCCCTTCCCAAAAACTCCAGGACGACCGCAACGTTACGGACGGAGACTTTTAGTGGGTGCGAAACTGCGAACCAAAGTTTTACTTAGAGAAGTATATTAACACTGTGTGCAAACTCCACAACCTACCCCCATCAGGTCGCCCGAGAGAGAGCATCTTCCTTGTTCTGTGGGTCGCCCCCTCGAGCGAAAATGCAAGTCGCGTATTTCGCCCGGTATGTACAGTGACGGACACTTTCGGCGTAACACTTCCGGTTTTTCTGTATTGCAAAATAGCTCTTGTTCTTTGGTAATACAGACTAGGGCTGACGATACCATAGAAAAATCTGTAACGGCCTCCTAGTCCGCCACTGTAACACATTTGTCTATGGTTTCGTCAGCCCTAGACTGTATTACCAAAGAACAAGAGATATTTTGCAATACAGAAAAACCGGAAGTGTTACGCCGATCGAGTCCGCCACTGTACATACATAGGTACCTATTAAAAAAAAAAGACAGAGCGGGCCGAAAAGTTGCTGCCGGAAGACGCAGAGTAGAAAGATCCAGCCAGGTGGTCAGACGACCAGGTGAAGGTTGTGGAAGTACACTGGATGAGGATCGTCATTACCAGTGACCAAGAAGTGTGGGGAAGGCCTGTGTCCAGCAGTAGATGTCTTTCTAACTTTATAATCGATCGATTGTGTTGCGTGCGCTGACACATGCATGCTTTACCAACTTAAAAAGAGCAATATTTTTTTAGTTTGCTATGTTGGCAAAGGACTGTCATGTCATGCTGTCAACTGTCATGTATGGCAGGCAATAGTGGTGCCAGATAGGTAACGTTTTTTCGCCATATAGGTAATTTATGAAGCTCAAATGGCGCCCTTAATAAATATTCAATCGGCTTTTGGTAACTATCTTGGATTTTTTTGTTATATCTAAGTACTTTAAATTATTTCTTTTTAAATGTAAATTTTGCTGTCTTTTAATACTAAAAGCTATTATTATTTTTTATTATTATTTACATTTATATTTCGGCATACCAACAAACAGTTAAAAACCACATCAGCTAAAATACAATATTGTTTAAATCTAGTTTGACAACCAAAAATAGCATACTCAGCATGCATTAGGAATTAAGGTAGTTTATGTAACGAGCTAACTAAAAAATAAAAAGTAAATGGTTTTTGTATTTTACATTAAACGAAAAAATTATGACGTTTAGTAAGCTCATTAAATTTTGTGTGGATTGTTAAGTTGCATGTGTAGTAATAATATAATAATAACAACAGTGGAGTGCAAAAAATACCTTTTTGGTAGATACTACAATCGCTATTGGTTTATTTTTAATATTTATAAGTTTACATCTTCTAATAAATATCTAATAACAGCAAGCGAAAACCCGATGGTAAAGAAAATCGTAACGGCCTAGCTACGGCACCATCGGGAAAAAATACGGGAATAAGGCTACTGGGTTTTGCGGCCCACTGATTCTAAAGACCTGAAATAAAAAATATCTGTCCGTAAGTATGCATTTTTTGAACATTATCAAACTTCAGAAGATTGAGATTTGGACTAATTATTATTATTATTTTAATTTAATGGACTTGACTCCACTTCTGTGGAGTATTTTGCCAATGTCAAGTTCAAGTTCACAAATTAGTTAAAAGGGTGGGCTTAAGCCCCGCAACGTTGTACGGTTAAAGTTTATTGGATTATTGTTTTAAAGCCCGCTAACAAAACACGTGGTTTCGAAACCAACGTAAAAACAATAGTCCGATTTGGACTAAAATATACTCCCGTACGAAAACTGATTATTTTACTGTCAAAATATGGCGAATTGAGTTAGCAAAAATCTGGCAGCCCCGTCAGGCAAAGCAGTTGATAAAATGTCAAACACAAAACACAATCGAAAAAATATGTGAAGTGAAGTGAGGAGTGAGCGAGAGCGTTGTGTTTTTCTCATCTCAATCAAACATAATTTTTCAAAATTTCAAGTTCTATTATTCAGCAAATGCGTAATTATTAATAAATTTATAGTTCCAGTATCAAGAGCCACGCTGTCTCACCAGAACATGGCAAGTTTATGAGAAAATGCAGTACTTCGTGCTGTTGATGTTGCAGTCGCGCACATTTTCCCCTGCATCTCGAAGGGATACCCCTGAAGACTAGTATTTCTCGGGGATATTGGTTTATGTATACGCAGCGGGAATGACAATAATGGCAGTTTCTGTTGGCGAAATTTGCGAGAACACGAAGTTGGCTCGGGAAATGGCTCTGATGGGGAACTACGAGTCCTCTCTGGTTTATTACGAAGGCACCATTCAAATGGTCCACAGGCTGCTAATCACCATAGCAGACCCCACGCGGAAGTCCAAGTGGCAACTGGTGAGTGTTACCTTCCATGATTTTTATTTACCCTTTAATTCCAAAACCATGGTGGTTCACCTTGAAGATATGGACATATCCTTTTATGATAACAAACATGTGATAATTAGGTTTGCGTCGCGGAAGGCCGCCCAGTAAAATTAATTTTATGACACCTTTTGAATATGTTTACTTTGCATTGCATTGCTGATATTATTTTGAATTTATTTATTTGGTGTTTGTTATTGTAGAAGCGTGCATACTCAAAAGTTGGGCGTCTTGAAGTGTAGCATGTCATACTCATTGACTGCTTCCAAGGCTCAGTGGGCACTGATGTTGCCTTTAACAGTGGAAGTCGTGGTTTGATTCCCACAGGGTTAAACATTTGTACCTATGAAAATATTTTTGTTGCATTAAGGTGGACTAGTGCATTGTCTTGTTTTTTGGCCATCCTAATAACATGTTTTACCTAGTTTAGGGCTCTAAGTGAAACAGTTTATTAAAAAAGATATTTAAATAAACAATTGTTTATTGGCAAACTAAAAATTTGTAAGTATTCCCTACTTCCATACACAGTATAAAAAGAGCCGCTTCCCGCATCTGTCCCTATGTATGTCAAAATCTTTAAAACTATGCATCAGATTTGGATATTTTTTTTTTAAATAGATAGTTTAATTTAAGAGGATGGTTAATAAGTTTGTCGAGTCGACTAGTAAATATATATGGTAATCAAAGCTGTCAACTTCTAGTTTTTGTAACATTGATATAGAACAGGATTTGTTATAATTTAAATAATTGAAATTAACTATGCAGGATGCAGACAACCTAAAGTTAGACTTCAAGGTCACATTGATAATAAAAAAAAATTAGGGTCTTAAATTGCATAATTTGTTTTTTTGGAACCATACTCATTGTAATTTCCAGCAAATACTGAGTATTTAATACAAAATACTACAAATAGATCTACTAGATCTACAAATGCGAACTATAAGGGAAGAGATAAAATTCATGATGAAATCATACCAGAAGCAAATTGACCAACATCCCAACAAATTAGCCGCACAACTAATGAAGTCGGACACTACCTTTCACCGACTTAAGAGAAGAGCCCCAATAGACTTAATTTAAATCCCTGTTTTTATAATTACAAAAAAGGACATGATCACTGGATACTGTCTTTCAAGTCTCATACTAAATTCTTAACCGGATTGCTGAATATCTTTATGATAGATTGCAATAATCAAAGGTTATTTAATAAAATAAAAAAAATACAAAATACCTACTTTTTGACTTCTTTGATCTTAGAACGATTGCAATCTTAAATGGCTATTGAAATTTCTCTCAAGATGAATCATAAGGCCAGTTTTGTCAACATGTTTTAAACAAAGCTGCTCTGTATTGATTGAGTCATATTGTAAAAAATACTTCTCTATTTTCATAATATTCTACAAGGGTAATAATACATCATCTATCACCTTTTCTTTCTTGTCAAAGATTATTTTTATAAAATGATAAAAATTTCCAAAAAAATAAGCAATAAACCTTAGTAAAATAAAAATGTTATAAAATCTCCGTTATAATGAGAGTAATGCTACTTTAATTATTGCTTAATTTTCCAAGGCTTACTTAATTTTTCTACCAGCCATTTACCATCTACTAACAAGATTATTTGAGTATTGATTGCTAGAGGTCGTTGTAATTACGACACATCTGAATCACTAACTTTTAACGCCCACCCTCAAAAAAATTACAGCTCTTTTTAACTGGTTAGTTCAATCAACTTTGTTATAAAGCTTTACTTTTTTGATTCGGATTTGTTGCCAATTTTACTTATTTATTCAAACATATTTTTTGCAAGGTTTTTATTCCTAAAAGGCTAATAGATTTTTGTTAAAACCACAAATTTACAAACAATTCAATTTAAAACCACCCTTAGTCACCTTTGAAAGCCTTTTCTTATAATAATACCCACCAACAAGCGGCAACGGAACGTCTGGACGCGACAGTTGTGTCAATGTCCTTGGTTGATATTTTTTCGATCGGGCGGCGTTTTTGTACGACTTCAAGTCTCAGGGTCGAGTGCCCAAACTGTAGCAAGGCTACATATTATAAGCTGTTAAATTTATATATTATAGGTTATACATGATTGCATGCTGCAAGTCATAGTCATATTGTAAAAAATACTTCTCTATTTTCATAATATTCTACAAGGGTAATAATACATCATCTATCACCTTTTCTTTCTTGTCAAAGATTATTTTTATAAAATGATAAAAATTTCCAAAAAAATAAGCAATAAACCTTAGTAAAATAAAAATGTTATAAAATCTCCGTTATAATGAGAGTAATGCTACTTTAATTATTGCTTAATTTTCCAAGGCTTACTTAATTTTTCTACCAGCCATTTACCATCTACTAACAAGATTATTTGAGTATTGATTGCTAGAGGTCGTTGTAATTACGACACATCTGAATCACTAACTTTTAACGCCCACCCTCAAAAAAATTACAGCTCTTTTTAACTGGTTAGTTCAATCAACTTTGTTATAAAGCTTTACTTTTTTGATTCGGATTTGTTGCCAATTTTACTTATTTATTCAAACATATTTTTTGCAAGGTTTTTATTCCTAAAAGGCTAATAGATTTTTGTTAAAACCACAAATTTACAAACAATTCAATTTAAAACCACCCTTAGTCACCTTTGAAAGCCTTTTCTTATAATAATACCCACCAACAAGCGGCAACGGAACGTCTGGACGCGACAGTTGTGTCAATGTCCTTGGTTGATATTTTTTCGATCGGGCGGCGTTTTTGTACGACTTCAAGTCTCAGGGTCGAGTGCCCAAACTGTAGCAAGGCTACATATTATAAGCTGTTAAATTTATATATTATAGGTTATACATGATTGCATGCTGCAATGTTGGGTACTTTTATAAAAAAAAGTCACAGTAAAGGCTAACTAAAGGAAGGCTAAAGGTATAAGGTCATTTAATGTCAACCCCCTACACAAGGCTGCACTATAAGCTGGCAATTTTTAACAATTTTTATTGTAAAACTGTTCTTTGTTATAAAATATAATGCTGAGTAAGTTTATGTGCTGGCTTCTGTACCTGCATGAGGTACGTCATCACCATAAAGGTTTTTATGAACAAAATAAATACAGTTGTTAATAGGTCTTTAAAATAGTTACGTAAAATTCTCTAACTTAACATGTGCTGATGATGATGAGGTGTCTGAAACAGGAGGTGTAACGGGAACACCTATTTTCTAGATAAGCGAAATAAACTACTATTAAATGTTATAATCAAGCAATAAATAATTATGCATAGCAATTATCTCTTATCTATCTAAGAGGCAAGATCGGAATCCCGAAACACATCGCTTCCTCAAAATTACAGAAAAGCTGCAAAGATTAAAAAGCTCTCTAGATAAACCAAACTTAACTATTGCTGATGATGATGAGGTGTCTGAAACAGTAGATGTTAGTTTTAATCAGTTTCGAGTTGCAGGGAACACCTGTTTTCTAGATAAGCGAAATAAACTGCTATTTAATGTTATAATTTAAGCAATAATTAATTAATTAACTATGCATAGCAAATATCTAGAGAAGTAAAAAGCAAGATCGGAATCCCGAAATACATCACTTCCTCAAAATGACAGAAAAAGCCGCAAAGATTAAAAAGCTCTCTAGCTAAACCAGTAAGGCTTTCTCATGTGAGATCTGATTTAAAAAACATTTACTGAAGGGCAGGAGACTTCACAGGTTGATGATTGTAAAGGGAAACCAGACTCGTTTGTCTGGATTACAGCTTATAGCTTACGACACCAGTCTGCGAATCACAAACCACTTTGTGTTGTAAGAGTGAGTAGAGTGCTACGCTTAATAAAAGCAAGTTGCCGAAAGCATACTCTACATTTAGTGTGTTTTTACCCTTTCAGCATTAGAATCTCATTTCAAATATATCGTTTAAATAACTGACATTTTCTTTACGTAATGAATTCATCATTGTTGCCCAAACATAAAAGTAAATCCGTCGTCTTTAAGAAACATCTCAAATAAATCACTTATAGAACATCATAATTTAGACCTTGAAATCATTTCTTGAAATTACATATTTGCTTCTCATGAAAGTAGGTTTTAATGCGCAACAGTATTTTAGATTAAAAAAACTTGCCTGCTCTTAGCTAAAAAACATATAAATCTATTTATTTCAGTTATCAAAAGCATGTTTACCTAAAACGAGAAGTTAATTTATTGCAAATACACATAAGTAAGTTTAACGTAACTTTATTAAAGGTTAAGAACCACATAATTGCTATATCAATTTAAATACTTGTTACCATGTAAAAGGTCAGTTACAAACCTTTTCATTGACGAAATTAAGTTATAACGAGTCTGTAACGAAGATTACGCGATTATTTCGTAGTGTATTTTTTTTCATAAATATACGTAAGTACTGAATTAAATAAAATTTCCTTGGAAATTGACTGACCAAGTAGTAAACGATGTCGTACGTAAGTTGCCCAAATATTACCGAAGTTACTCATTAGTTAGATGATCGTGAACCATTATATTTGTCTCGAAACGTGCTGCACAACAGATCACCGGTCTATAATGAGTTGCATGACGGCGCGATACAGTCTCGATCACAGAACAAGGAAGATGCTCTCTCTCTCTAAATAGAAATCGCGAGTAGGCGGAGCCCGCGTGCCTATCATTAGCTCTGCAGTGCCTATTCGTAGTTTTTGACAGATTTGATAAGCTCAGTTGCTTTAAGCTTCTTGTAAACAAACCACCAGGAAAAATATGAAAAAAAACCCACTAAAATGCCATATTGTGCTGTGTTGGAATGCAAAAATTAAAGTCGGGGACTTAAAAGTACTAATTATGCCGTATCATTACATCGGTAAGTAATATTTCACTGTATTTTTAAATTAATTTGAAATTATACATGAACAAGAAAACAAAACCATAAGTGAGAAAATGAAAACACCCTAATTACGGAGCAGTAAAATTGAATTTTCATTGAAGCCTGTGAGTCTTATGACTGTGACTGTACCTTCTTAGCGTTCTTCTTTATCTATGGTATTAGACTCATGACTTTTTCTAGAACATTTTGACAACAGTTTAATGGAAATCAGTTAGAGATTGCTCAACATGATGAAAATCTATCGATAATTTTCTATGATAAAAATCTATCGATAATAATAATTTTCAGTGAAAAAAAAAATAGGTATTCGCTTCGACTTGAAAACCTCTACCTTTTTTTCGGTTTAAAATGTGATTTACTTTAAAGTTAATTTCTTGAATACGAATGAAATTATATGAATCTTTCAACTTAGACTCTTGCGTATGAATGAAATTATATTAGCATCATCATCATATTACAATAATGTTGTAATATGTAAAAAATAAAGTCGCTTTCCGCATCAGTCCTTAGGTATGTTTTAATCTTTAAAAATACAGCGGATTTTAATGCGGATTTTTTTAATAGATAGAGTGATTCAAGAGGAAGGTTTATAAGTATAAAACATGCACGTTCTAATAATAGGTTGGCGGTACGAAGTTTGCCGGGTCGACTAGTATTGTATAAAGACAAGTCGTCACTCTTATAGTGTGCTATATTTTATTTTTCTTTTCATTTATTTACAGCCTGTCTTACTGGATCACCTTGGGCCAAGCTCAGAACCTAATACACTTAAGCATAAACTTGAAGATGGAGCCATCATGAAAGCTTCTTAAGCTAAGAGGAGTTTCAATAAACAATACCTAGAGAAGAAAAAATGCTAAATATTATGTATTAAAAAAACCAAGATTAGTTAAGAGTTTAAGGAAAGTAATAAACAAGCAAGTACTTCGATATTAAATAAGATAAAATAATATAAATATAAAACCCATCTTGTTTTATTGGTCTATCTACCCATCCACCTAAATTGTTTACTTTGGTTAAAATAAAGCTTCATTTAAAGTACAGTACTTACTCCAAAATTAATAATGCGCATGCAGATTCGCTAATTGTCGATTTCACGGAAACACCTCAATCATAATTCTACTAAATTACGCATGCAGAAAATGCACTTAACCTCCTTAAATACATATCGTCTTACGTCGCTTGGGAATACGACCGTTGTCGAACAGTGACGAAGATTTCTATGCGCATTATAACTTTTGCAGTACTGTAGGTATATACAATTTTATAACTAAACACATTTTTATTTCTGAATCTTTATTTATGCGAAGCATAACTGTTGAATAAAAAACGACATTGGAAATAAATAAAAATTAAACTTTACACTAAAATAAACTTTGTTCTATGAGCGACTGGTTTTTTCATATGATAATACCAATACATCGCCAATCACCAAGAAGGCCGTTTGCGTTGAATACACATAGATTTTCGTAAAAAAAAAGTAATTGTTACCTGTAGCCATATGAAAGAAAGTTGTATATCGATAGGTTTTTCTCATCGACAAACTTTCTCCCGCAATATGTACATCCCTAGCTTAGTTTTTCATTTTTCGACGTAGCCACCTAGTGTTTAGTAGCGGTAGTACAAAAGCTGTAGTTCCATCTAGCGTCGAATAGTAAAACTAGGAAGAATGCGTGAGGATTTTAAAGCAAAGAGGATGTATAGCTTTCTACCATGTCTTTGGAAAAACCTAATTTCATTCTTTTAACATATGTATGTCATCATTATCTTAAGTATTTCATAATTGTTATTTGATTTTGATCTTTGTTTATTTGTCAAAAAGGTTCATAGTCTACTTCAAAGTTTTGTGATGTAGATCTTTTCGGCTTTGTCGTTAATCACCAATGGTAGCTTGGATTTCATAGTGAGCGTTTGGTTTATATGTGTGAGTTTGGACACACTGGTTTTAGTACTAAAATCTCATGATGCTATTTCTATTGTATTCTCTTGTTCTGTGGTCTCGATGTATGGATCTATCATGTAAAAACAGATTGGTCTACCTGTAATTAAATCGTTACACTTTTACTCGTGTTTACTGCATGCTAGCAAGAGTTTTCCCTTCGTTGTTGAATGCTCAATAATCAGTTAAAATTTACATTTTTTATCAGCCAACGCGGTCGCGTATCTGTAGGCTTGGTCGAGCGTTCGTTTGCGGTTTTATGTTCTTAACGTTAACTATAAGAGATAAGATGGTTCTTTACAATTAAAGTAATGTTCAAAGTGAATAGGTTTGGTCCTAGAATTGCTTATTCTGAGCACACACACGTGTGAGCTGACTGCCAATAAATCGACTACAAGGATATTTTTTTTGTGAATGTGTTATCATTATCCTTGTAGTATTCATTATCAATGCTAATACATATTATATGGTTATCAATGATAGTGAAAACATGACATTATAAATACGTTGAAGATGAGAGTCCATTCTGCTGGACCAGTAGGTAAGTTTCTTAACCACTGCTGGGCTGGACATCTCGTAAAAAAAGAAAATAATGAATAAAATAATTTTTAATGCTTTTGTTTGTGGCTTAGATATAATGAAAGTCTATAGCACTGTCTAGTGGCTGTCGTGTGCGCAAATTAATTTCTAGCTTGGGTTATAATATTCAATAAGAAA
Organism: Euspilapteryx auroguttella; assembly: GCA_951802225.1. Lineage (NCBI taxonomy): Eukaryota > Metazoa > Arthropoda > Insecta > Lepidoptera > Gracillariidae > Euspilapteryx > Euspilapteryx auroguttella. The sequence continues at coordinate 3,121,685 of OX637660.1, read as the reverse complement.
AATGAAGAGTCATCCAAATTCTGGGATTGAACGGTACAATATCGTGAACGAATTATCAAAGTTAGTTTCTATTGAAATGGTCAGCGATTGATGAAACAGATTTTAAGTTTTTTTTTACTGAGGATAAAACTTTACCGCAACCTTCTTTTAGAAGTTAATAATAATTGTTTCGGAACGTACGAGGAAGACTGCAGCGCCACCTACCGCAGCGGCCGTGCCTCCGTCTAATTCGAATTCGTTTGACATGTCGCGCGGCCATCTTGTACTTACTTACTTGCTTAGAAACTCCTTAGACGATACACATTAAACGCTAATTTTATGAAACTCTGAAGAATTGAAAATTATACGCTTTTTATACGAAATACTTGGATTTTATTGAAGATATACGAAGTAAAAGACGAGGACGACCCTGATCTCAACCATTTGATCCATCGAGCCGGATATCCGAAGACTTCATCAGCGACCACGTGCTTCGCCTACGGTCAGGTCTTTGTTCCCGTCTATTCCCATCCCGTTAAACGATTTGTGTTAAAACCGTGTTTTGTTTGTGAATTACAGTGAGCTGCTCAGTAACGCGAGCCTACACAAAGGCAAATCGGCGATACGGTCTGCACGTGAGTACAACCCGCTTATAACCCTATATCTCCAAAATGACTAAGGAATCTTCCAAATTATTAGTTCCCCAACCTAGCCCATCTGCCTCTCCTTCTAGTAAAGTGTCGACGGACGATAATATGGCAGATCTTAGGAAGCAAAGGGGTATTTTAAAGGCTAAATTAACGCAATTTAAGAAATACATTAATTCCATTGAGGGCTCATCTTTAAATATGTTAATAGTGCAGGAAATTAAACTGAGAAGCCAATCCGCGAGTGATATTTTTCAACAATTCAATAAAATTCAAAATGAAATCGAGTTAAAATCATCAGAGTCAGAGTTGCTAGATCATGTTGAATACGTAGAATCAGTAGAATCATTGTACTTTAATACCACAGCCATCGCAAATTGTATGATCGAAAGTATGGCTGATAGTTCCACGGCTGCTTTGGGTAACAACGCAACTAATAAAACACAATCGAATATAAAGTTGCCTGAGATCAAACTGCCGGCTTTCGACGGTTCGTATGATCACTGGCTAGAGTACAAAAATTCTTATCTATCCATGATCCATAAACGTTTAGATTTAGACGAAATTCAAAAGTTCCATTATTTGCGATCCTCACTAAGTGGCGGTGCCCTTCAGGTCATCAGTGCGTTAGAGTTTACAGCTGCTAATTATACTCACGCCTGGGAATTACTCGAATCCCGATACCATAACCCTAGAATTCTAGTTCAGAATCATATTAAATCAATTTTCAACATGCCATCAATCAAACAAGAATCTGCCGCACCTATTAGGAAGTTAATAGATATTGTTTTGAGAAATCTAAGGGCTTTAAATTCATTGGGCGAACCGACAGATAACTGGGATAGCCTTATCATATATTTAATCGTAACTAAACTTGATTCGGCAACTGAACGCGAGTGGGAGATCTATAAAGGAACATCTTTTTATTATAATTCTTATTCAGATCCCTCTGTTAAAATTAAATTAAACGACTTATTATCTTTCCTTAGAAACAGAGCGGACACTTTAGAAATGACTAATTCGAATCAAAATAAAACGCAACCTAAAATTAATATAAACGAAAACAAACATTACTCGTCTCATTATTACACGAATAAAAACTCGGCACAGGTACAGAGCTATGTATCCACAACCTGGCCTAGTTCTGATAAGGCCAATAGTAAACAATCTTTTTATAGACGTCCCACTCGTAATTGCGTGCTATGTAATAATTCGCATGCACTGTATACTTGTGTTAGTTTCTTAAACTTATCCGTTAGTGATAGGCTTAAGTTAGTAGACGAAAAAGGGTTGTGCTGTAATTGTTTGCGCTGGGGTCACTCGCACAATGAATGTTTGTTCGGGCCGTGTAAGCAGTGCCAACGTAAGCACAACAGCTTACTGCACTACGATGCTGCACTCGCAAACCCTAGCAATATGTGTCAAGAATCAATGTCGGAAGAAATACCTAACTCGTCAACTGTACTTCATTCTGCATTAAAGACCTCCGCGCAAAGCAATCACGGTTCACAGGGCGAAAGCGACCCTACGCGTGTTAACTTACGTCAGGTTTTGCTTTCAACTGCCTTAATCGAAGTTTTAGACGACAATAATCGTTATCAGACCGCCCGTGCGCTTCTGGATAACGGTAGCATGAATTGCATTATTTCAGAAAAATTATGTAAACGTATCAATGCGCCTTTAATACAGTCCACTATACAAATCGCTGGTGTGGGGCAATCAGTCTCACAATCGAATTATACGTGCAAACTTTCTATACGATCTAAATTAAACGATTACAATACGAGCCTACAATGTTTAGTCTTACCGTGCATTACATCACAATTACCGGCTACAAACATTGATCTCGACATTATACGTATACCTAAAAACGTTCAACTCGCTGATCCCAGTTTCAACATATCTTCTGAAGTAGACCTAATCATAGGCGCAGATAGATTCTGGGAATTGTTACTCGGAGATAGTTTTAGGTTACCTGAGGGACCATACTTACAAAACTCGAAGTTAGGTTGGTTGCTATCAGGCCCTATCAGCACTCGAAACTTGCGCATTAATAATCAAGTTCAGTGCAATTTTACACAAAATTTAAACGAACAATTTAGAAAATTTAGGGAACTCGACGATTATGCCCGGCCACCGTCTACTATCCATACAGCTGACGAAGGAAAGTGTGAGGATTTATTTATTAATTCGTCTAAACGTAAAGTAGATGGGTGGTTTTCTGGGTGATTCTTATAGTTTAGCTTAACAAATATAATAATTTAAACGTCTTATTTAAACGTCTTAATTTTAACGCCATATTTATTGAAAATTTATGCGAATACGAAAACATGGGTCATATGACCAAAATAAACGATTATACGGGTCTCAATTACAATCAATTATTTTTCTTTAATTACCGGTAATAATTTTTACCGCACGCCTTTAGACGTATGCCAAAAAACGTCGGACGTTTTGTCTTAAACATTAAACTTTGATGTAATTTCCGATGATAAACGCGAACATTTTAATAATAGTTTAATTAATCGACTGCGGTCCCCCCCTTCTACAATCAGAAATACAATTTAATTTGAATTTAATCAACGACAATAATACACGTATTAAGAAATAGAAAACCCGCCGGAGGTTAAACCCAATATACACACACGGAGTGCTTAGTTAGTACGTCTAACTATTTGGTTTACTTCTAAAATTATTCGTCGTTAAATAAATTTATACTATCGACGGCATACTTATTGCACTTTGTTCACAACGCCCGTGTAGGTATGCTCGCCCCGGACCGGTCCTTTATCAGCTGATGAGTTGACCGCCGCATTACGCGAACTTGTTAGAATCTCACAGCTGCAATCATTTCACGATGTATACGTTTCATTACATAAACGAATAAACGATAAAATTAATAAACGAAACGAGTAATAGGTTAATTTAAACGTATTTTTAGACGAACGTAATTTAGAATAGAAAGTTTAGAAAATTTACTGAATTTAGTTACGATAAAGTGCATCCGTTGCCTTTATTTAGTCATATCTTATTAGGTTTACATTACTTTATGTAGGCATGAACATAAACAAACGTTTAACTAAAAACGACTACCTATATTGACTGCTCCGTGGCTCAGTTGGCAGTGATCTAGACTGAATAAGCGTGTGCACCCGGGTTCGATTCCCGGGCAGGGCGAATATTGATATGATGAATATCGATGTTTGTTTCCGGTCTGGGTGTGATGTTCGTCTCTGTGTGTGTTTAGGGCTCCCTAGATACAGGTTCTTCCTAGTTAGGGGCTCTGAGTGTGATGTGTTATTATATAGCTCTTATACGATTTATTAGTTGAAGAGGTTTGCAATATTAAAATAAATCCAATCAAATAAAATAATCGAATACCTATACTTACCTACTGTTACAATTTATTCGCTCACCGCATTTTGGAGATATTTGTTACAGCGGAGTACGATCGTGTTAGTATCACCTTAAACTTAAACGTAGAGTCTATATCACTAGGTTAACGTACGCGGAGTTTTGGCACGGTTTTAACACAATCGAAGCCGTCCTCAACTCCCGTCCTATATGTCCTTTGTCATCAGATCTTAGCGACCTATCTCCTCTTACACCAGCCCACTTCCTTATCGGTAGACTTCTGACCGCGCCTGCGAATGATGACCTCACAGAGATGAAGATGACCAGCCTGACACGCTACGCGAGGGTTGAGCAACTGCGACAGCATTTCTGGCAGAGGTGGTCACGCGAGTATGTCGCCGAGCTACAACAGAGGACTAAGTGGAAAACGAATAAAGACGACATAGCTCTCAATACGCTTGTCCTTATAGAGGAAGACTTTCTGCCTCCCCTTAAATGGCAGTTAGGTCGTATTATACGTGTGTTCCCGGGACAAGATGGCATTTCACGAGTGGCAGACATCCGTACTGCGAGTGGCACCTATCGGCGAGCATTCTCCAAAATCTGCCAGCTGCCTGTCCAGCCAACGGATCCTGATGCATGATGTTCCTGTTGGAAGACGATGTTTCCAAGGCCGGGGGCATGTTTCGGAACGTACGAGGAAGACTGCAGCGCCACCTACCGCAGCGGCCGTGCCTCCGTCTAATTCGAATTCGTTTGACATGTCGCGCGGCCATCTTGTACTTACTTACTTGCTTAGAAACTCCTTAGACGATACACATTAAACGCTAATTTTATGAAACTCTGAAGAATTGAAAATTATACGCTTTTTATACGAAATACTTGGATTTTATTGAAGATATACGAAGTAAAAGACGAGGACGACCCTGATCTCAACCAATAATATATGTCGAGTTTTTGTTTTTTTTACAAAATCCAATTTTACACTACCTGAAATCACAAGTAATGTATCAAATTATTTACAACTGTATCGAAAGTTGTTTTTTTACAATTTTGAGCCAGCTCGTAACTTAAACGTGTTAAACTTCTATCCAAAAAGTTAGCTAAAAAAACCGCGCGTGTAAAGCAAGTTTTGTTTAGTAGATTAAAGGTAGTTAATTCACCAATAACTGAAACTTTACAAAAAAAAGGTAATTTACAATGAGTCATAGGCAGTGTCCTGAAAGAGCCGGGTTCAGGTCACGTCTAATTCAGAGCTGGATTGTAGCCAGGCATTCTTTATTGTCTAAACCATCGCTCTTCTATTGTCACGGGTAAAGGCGCCTTCATAGGAAAACTAAACAGTTGCAATTCGCCTTTATTGTCTTATGATTAACCTATAATTTTTAGCGTTGGATCATTCGTGAACATTATATGCTACGGACTGATCGGAGCCACTCTTAAAAAAAAAGTTATTCCAGATGAATGCTGTATAGATAGTCTCAAGCAATAAAATATCGTTTAGTTCAACAAATACATACTTCTGTCAGTAACGTCTTTCAAAATATTTGATCTACTTATTATAGAGTTGGGAAAATGGACAGATCATCTGGGAGTAGAACTTATTTAGTGCTTGGCATGACGCTTATACTGCTTTCATTGAAATTACTACCTTTAAATGTTATATGTGTATAGTACAGATCTAAAATTTAAAGTATCTTAGATAATAATGCTGTAGTCTCAACAAGCATTATAAAATATCATTTAGTTTACCAGATCCTCATATTATTTCTACTTTTCGAGCGGCATTTCCCCACAATATGGTTGGAAGTCATCGTTTTTCGTGGGAATATACTAAGAACGCTTATGTCCTGCAGTCGACGTTTTTGAACTAAGATGATTATGCTGATTTTTAATAGATTGTCTCACTTATAAGATTGGCTCTAATCTAGAGCACAAGTGTCTTAAAAATAACATCAAATTTCTTACAACTACAAGTCCATAGTTAGTTTTTCAGGAAAAAACACTTCCTCGAATGAAACAAAAGTTTCATGAGCAACCCACCTTTATTGTCATGCGTGCAGCCATAATACACCGCATACAATTTGAGGCGAAGACACAAATAGGGGCCGTCGACCCGTTTCTGAATAAAGTTTTGCACATTACACGTTCACGTAAGTGCCACACCGTGAATGGACCGGCCGGCCGGCCGATTCAGTACGTAATTATTAGCTAAGCTGGATTTGTCATACTTCAATGACAAGAGGAAATGGGGTTGATAGAGAATAACAGTTTTTCTTAGTAGCAGTTTTAAGAAATTGTTTTATGTATGTCTTTGGGCTAACATATTTTACAAGAGGTTTGTATGGTAAGTTTTGATAAAGTAGAACGAAACTAAAGTATATGACCAATGCTATTTATTGTGTTTACTGAGCTAAGAGTTTATTGCAGGGATGATGTTCTAATAAACCGCACCGTATCTTAGTGGTTACGCTGTTTTGCAAACAATAATCGTATAAAGTTTATTTCGGAGAGATGCAATGCAACGTTATTAGTCTGGTTTTTAAATCTTTTTTGGTGCAGGTTTCTCAATTTTTTTCATACATGACGACAGAATGATCATATCCTCCGAACAATTGAATGCTTAATTATGATCATAGTACGTAGGTAGGTACTTATCTGTACTTTTTTATATGTACTATTTACATCAATGCAAAGATTACTTCAATGATAAATATCAAGCTCCGCTGATGTCTCAGATCTCAACTCGAGAAGGCATTACTCAATTCACATCAGTGTGGGAAGTGCTTAGCATTTTTTATTGTCTCCCAGCCAGCAGTGGCGCAATCTACTCGAGATCAGGTTTCACTTTTATGACTACTTTAGTCTTCACTCTTATAATGTGATATTAAAATTTCCTGATTTATGTGGTTTTGGGTGTAAAATGCAAATTTAAGTGGTCATCAGGTTAACACTTTCATTTTGATAAAAAAAATGAGTTTAGCAATACATCTTCATTCGTTTATTTTAGTTGTTAGAGAACGTTTTCATAAAACATGTTCCTCGTTTTTCTGTGGTACACATTGCGACATAATTTTGCGGTCGCGAATATAATTCAATCTTAAATTAAAACCACATACAGAACACAGGTCTGTGGCACTGTGGTAAAGTACAGTGAATCGTGAAAGTACTGTAAGAGCAGTTATAATTGATAACAAATCTAATTTGTTGCGGTGTAAACCATGACTTTCGCATTTATAACAATGAGATAACCGCTTTCGCGTCTAAGGGTCAGATTGGCTTGGTCGTGTAACTTGATGCCACTTCCACTTATATTATATCAAGATAACCAATAAGTCATTATCTATTTTTTTGGGTAAAATGTCAGCACAAACTATCTTCAAAGCAAGTACAGTGGCGGTCTAGGTCGCCGAAACACTTCCGGTTTTTCTGTATTGCAAAATAGCTCTTGTTCTTTGGCAACACAGTCTAGGGCTGACGAAACCATAGACAATTCTGTTACGGCCTCCTAGTCCTAGACCCCTATTGTACCTAGCTTCTAGCTTCTAAATTCTCCGATATAAACTGTTTAGCTTTCATCAAGTGGCTCTAAAAAGTTTGCATTTGTAGAATACGTTCGTTCAGTAAAGTTCTTCGTTCAAATGCTACCAAGAAATCTATTGAGTAAACAATGTGAATCGATATTTGCTTACATACGTGTACACATACTTGTCTCAAGTCTCAATACAAACATCGACCGTCAAGTCGATTTGACACGCATGTCCGCTAACTCTCGACCAATACTACGTGATTCATAATACATCTACACTAAACAAGTATAGACATTTTAATGTTTTTCAAATGTTGACAAGAGATTCTCCTAATACTTCCATACTAAACTTATATAATATTATAAATGCGAAAGTTACTCTGTCTCTCTGTCCGGCTTTCACGAGAAAACTACTGAACCGATTTGAATTAAATTTGGTATTTGTATAGTTTAGAGCTTGGTAAGGGACATAGCCTACTTTTTATCCCGAAATTCCCTCGGTAAAATTGGAAATTTGGTGTTTCAAGGGATAATGCGAAATGAGAAAATAAAGATTTCAAAGGGGTTCAATTTAAATTTGACTTTGATTAGAACAACTCGAGATTAGTGCCGTAGCTGTAGCAGAGCCTGGCATGCTATGACCTCAAAGGTACAAATAGAAAGATTAACACGCAAACGATAAACGTCTAAGAAACCTCTCAAGTAATTATTGAGGCGAATAGTGTAACCAATCACATAAACGCCACTATTTTTTTTAAATGTTATTTAAAGTTAACCAAAAACGCCTACCTTCCTAATATTTTTTGTTTTAGTTGTAGTTGTAGTAAGTATTTTTTTATAATTAAAGTTATTAAAATCAGTATCTCATATAATGGCTGTTTTCATATTTCGAAAAAAAAAAAACTTTTTATAAAAGCTATGTGAAAGAGCATCCTCGCCTCGAGCTGTATTTCACGTTCTTTTTTTAACAGTGGCGTTAGTGCCAAGCTCTGTCTCCAAGAGTAAAATAACATGGCGAGGCGGGAAACAGGTGTCTTCGTACGTTTAAGGTCGTGGAGGCCGTTTATGTACTAAACTCCTACACGGCACTTACAACCTCAACGGAACTGTGTCAGTTTTGTCGGGAATTTCAAGGGAAATGAATATTTTATTAGTGAATTAATTAGAGTTTCTGAGCCTTCTAAAAATGCGTATACAACAAGCTAAAGGCTGCATCTGCAATACAGCCAATATCAAGAATGTACAGTCGCGTCCAATGAAATATATAAAATTCTGATCTCAAAGTGTTTGTACATATCATTAAATAAGACTGTACCTACATCAAGACTTAACATCAGTTTAGTTAGCATGTCTAGGTTACACTGGCCTATGTTAGCATTTTCTTCCATATTGCAGACCGAAAATATACTGCCGAAATGATTGTCATGACATGCTTTCGATTTCCTAATGCCGTTCGTTTCTTTTTTCCCCCAAAAATGTATCGCTCGCTGCTAACTTAACAACACTGTAACTATGGTAACGGTGTTCTAATTTCGACAAAAGGTGCGGGTGTTCCGGTTGAACAACGTAGTTTTGTTTCGTTCCACGTCTCGTTCATTCCATGCATTGATTGTGTTCGAATTATTCAATTCAATCTAAACCGTACTGATGCCTAAATATATCACTATATAATTTCAATGTGTTTTATCATAGTCAAATTCGTGTAATAAATATAGGATAAATGGTGGGTATTGGTCTAGTAAGAACTATAACTAACCAGCGACGCTGTGCCGCGCGGCGGTCGCGCGACACATACACCGAGAGCCGCGTTGCTGCAGCGCGGCTGTCGCGCGGCACAGGGTCGCTCGTCTGTTATAGCCCTAAATTACAAGACTTTAAAATAAGGTGGTTCAGAGGAGCTACTCATGCGGCTCCAGCAGGCAAGCAAATGTGAAAATTTATATAAAGAAGAACTTGGGGTTTGCTGCTATACAAATTGAATAAAAGTACCTAAGTATATAATGTGAAGAGCTGTAAAAACTTAATGCTGCACCAGGAGCCTAATTCTCTTGATTAAACTAAACAGTCATCAAACCTAATAGTTCTTTATCTGTTGCCATCAGGTACAGAAGCAGATGGCCCGCGAATACGAGCAGCTGAAGGCGACGGTGGCTACCCTGCAGATGTTTCAGCACGAGGGGGAGAAGGCTATTACACCATTGTCTGGCAGTAAGTACTTTCTACACAATACCATCATGGCTTCAAGTCTCTTAAACTTACGATTCTAATTCCGTTCTATTACTATTCTACTATTACTCTATTGCGATTGGGTCAAAAGTTGCGAGTCTCGTAACTTTGATTCTGTAAGAATAGTACAATGAAGATACATACTTTAAAAATTTCGAGAATAGAATAGAAGTATAATCATAACGATATACTTCTATTACTATTCTATTACGAATACGATTGGGTCCAAAATTCTTACAGGATCAAAGTTACGAGACTCGCAATTTTTGATCCAATCGTAATAGAGTAATAGAATATAATAGAAGTATAATCGTAAATTTAAGAGACTATAGGCCCTGGTCTTTGTCTTTTAAGACTGAGCTCCCACAGGTCGTTTAGACCACATTAACATCTTGCAATCATCAACGGGGCCCTCACCCACAGTTCTTATCCTAACTCACTACTACCTGGGACCAGACCATCAAGACCTACTCTAACCAAATATTGTAACGTGAGTTCAGACCTAAGTGAATATTGGAGGAGTCACCTCAAACTTTAATCTCAAATGCTACAATTTAGGCTAATGGTCTATCCAGAGCCTATGAGAGACGCACAACATCGCACCAACTTACCCTTTTTTGTTGCACAATAGTCTTGATATTCTTCTAAACATATGTATGATTAAAATAACCAATTTAATATGTTTTAATCATAGGTGCAGCCGTAAAAATTAAACCGACAAAGTATCGTTAGCCTGCTCACGCGCATCCTAACAACCGATCGTTAATATTTAACTAATTTCCTGTCTGTCTAGAACTGTTTATGACAGTAATTTCCTACACTATGAATATCTATTTTACTATACCTAAATTATGTTTACTTTTATAAGTTTCGTTGAGGCTTCTATTCTGGTCTAACTAAACTACGTAAGTGACCGGAAATTATAAGCCGAAATGAGATAAAACACGCATCGCACGGTACCATAGTTACAAATGTTTATTTCTTGAAACTAAACAGAAGTGTATTTCTGTAAGTACTTTTTTTTAAGAGTATTCTGAAAATAAAAGTTTATAAATAGTTACTTGCCAAAGTTGCCAGAATTTTTTTTTGTTATTTAAAAAAAAGGAATAGGATGCTCTTAGACATTCCTTATTTACTTCAACTCAACGAACTATCTCTCTCTCTTTCTTTCTATAAACCCTTAAAAATCGACTAGGAATAAGGAAAAAAAAAAAACACTCGTCGAAACGTTGATTTATCTATAGGGATTATAAATAAATATCCGTCGAGCCGTGCGCGTTCGCTCGACCGATGCACTTTTCCGCGTTATAATTGTCAGTTAAAATCCCGGTTAGTTCCACAGCGCACGGTTAATCGATTTACGAGAGGTGGTGTTTAAAACATCTAAGTGGTTTTTTAATTGTATGAAGTAAACACAGATTTGTAGAAAAGAGGTCTTTCAGTTCTGAAGTTGTGTTTTGTTTGTTCCAATGTGGTCTCTTTGGATAGGTAAGAAAGAATAATAGTGGTAGATAAGCTATGTGCCCTTTCATTTTCATCTCACAAACCCACCAGAAACGGATCAGCGTGCGCAGCGGCATGCGCTGTTGTTGCTCAGGAAGGCATGCGTCTGTGGAAGACGCAGGAAACGCACTGGTTTAGTTAGATTTAGGGATTACACCACGTTTAAACGTCTTGGCTTTTATGAAAATCGTTTAAATTACCGATAACGACAAGGCTTTGTCAAGTAGACGGCGTTAAAACTTCGCGTTAGAGCGCTAGTCTGACGAGGCGCTATAGCGTTGCGCTCTTTCCTTCTTTACGCAAGTAAAGAAGCGAGTGACATCCAAGAGAGCGCGACTCTATAGAGCGCCGCGTCACGTACGACGCACTAGTGTGGCGTCAGGCTAGCGCTCTATAGCGCGTCATTTATAGTTGATAACGTACCCTTAGGGATCTTAATTAATACAACAATGCCTTTTCCTATCTGATTGTATCCTTTTACCTCGCAGACTACGAAGACCTGCCTACCCGCGACATGTGGGCGCCGGCGCCGCACGAGATCGACCCCGACGTGTGGCCGCCGCCGCCCGACCGCGACCCGCACTGGCCCGCGCCCACTAGCGTCGACCACAAGTCTGTATTGCTTATTAACAAACAAACTCTCCAATACTATCCAGGCTTTATTTGGGGCTAGATTAATATAGTTCTGTTACTTTCTTCCTACTGTACGCTATGAAGTTTTACTTGGCTTTAAAGTTATATGCGGGTAGTCCCGCCTTTCGGGTCTCCCTTGATCGCTTTTTACGACACCCAATGGGTTGTGGGTTGGTAGTATTCTATCAGGCCATCACACGGATCTTCATGCTGGTAGCACACCTCAGCTGCAAAATCCAAAGCCTCCGAAATAGCTGCCACATAATCATGTTAGAAAGCGACATAATCGTTGGATTTGTACGTCAGAGAAGGAAATTTAGGTCTTAATTTTTTCTAAAATAATTTTGACGCAGTGATTTCGCGATATAGTAGCAGTATGCTACGAGCAGCATCTAGCTCGTGTGAATGCAGCATAAAATATCCACCACCCAGTTATCTCCTATGGCTATCGTGAAGGTGACAATGGAAACACCCGAAGAATGGGCAGCAGCGTGCTTCGTTGAGAAACATGAACGTACATTGCATCGCCAATACGCCTGCTATGCGTGATATGCAATTCCCCCCCACAGTGTTTTTCCTTTTTTTGACAAAAATGATAGACAAAGAATTTGTTGAAATATCGTTTTATACTTTAACAGAGGACCCAGCACACTGAAATCGGCCCGCAACGCGACAAGAGGCAAAGTGGACACAAGAAAGACTGCGAACAACACACGGAACCCTACCACATCACAGCGCAAGACATCCGACGTGCGGAATCCTAGGATAGCACCGAACAAAGCTCATAGTGGTATGTTTAAAGTACATATTATTTTATGTAATTTGTGTCAAATTAAAAACGCAGTGATACTAAATTCAACGTGGATTAGGTTTCATTCTTATAGACTGGCTGTTTCTGAATACTCGCTGAGACCGAACGTCCGAAGTCACAGCTACATCACTGCCACGTGGTCACACGTCACCGAGATGGTCAAAATACTGGAAACAAATCTAAAACTTATCTGTTAAAGATATTAACATTTGACATCATCTGTGCGTTATTTATCAAAAACTGTAAATCAATTCATAACAAATTATAAATCTAGGAAAATTTGAATTATAATAATAATAACACATTACACTCAGAGCCCCTAACTAGGAAGAACCTGTATCGAGTAGCCCGAATCACACACAGAGACGAACAGCACACCCAGATCGGAAACAATATCGATATTCATTATATCAATATTCGCCCCGCCCAGGAATCGAACCCGGGTGCACACGCTTACTCAGTCCACATCACTGCCAACTGAGCTACGGAGCAGTCAAATTAAGTATGTTAAGTTTATTAGATGAGAGGATAAGTAAGAGGATTCCGTGCTTCGGAGTTGGTCCCGCCGCAATATTGTTCGACATACTGGCCCCGCCTCACGTATGTAATAAATCATAAACTTGGCTAAACGTGGGTCCGGCTCTTAAGCTGGTGCCTCTGCCTAACCCTTCAGGGAATAAAAGGCGTGAGATTATGTTATGTTAAGTTGATTGATTGTAAAATCGTCTATCTATTATCTAATACCACAATAAAATACTTCAGTTTACGTAAAATGGCACTGACTCAGCGTTTTCAATTGTAGCAAAATCAAAAGACACAGGCAGCAGTAAGGAACAAAGCGGCAACAACAAGGACAAGCAAGACAGAGACAACAACAACGGCGACACCGACGACGAGAAGCACCGAGAGGATGAGAGAAGGTCTCTTATATACAATCTGTTACTTTATATAGCAACACTGGCTGTCCCGGCGAACTTCGTATAGCCTTGCTGTTTCCTTTCCAAAATATTTCTTGCAGTTTTTCCAAATTTACTTAAATAAGTTACAAAAAAGGTTTAAATAAGTTTTTCCAAATTTATTTAAACCTTTTTTGGACTACTTACGACAAATACTTCAAAACGTAAATCAGATAAATTAGTTCACCCGTTCTCGAGTTTTACCGAGACAAACGAACAGCAATTATAAACTTCCCTATTGCAACCTTATGGAGTTTGACAGATCGCCTGTCGGGTTAGCTAGTATCATTATAAATTGTAATCTTTTTTGATGTACCTTCATATTCATACTCGTATAAGTATCATTATTGTAATTTTTTATCAAAATCCGATCAGTCGTTTTTGCGTAAAAGTTGATCATTCATCTAACAAACTCACAAACTTTAGCATTTATGTTCCAGGTTCGAACCGGCTGCATCAGCAGATTCAGATCTTGTAGAAATGTTAGGTAAGTTTAAGGTAGTCTATTACAGGAATTTCAGGTAGCGGTCGGCCTGCCTTTAGTCGGTATTTATAAGGTTTCTTGTAATGTATCAACCTTACAACCGTTAGACGTCCACTGCTGGATATAGTTCTCCCCTCAGATTTTAAAAAATACTAGCATTGTGGAGGGAATTTGCCGTAATCGCCACGCTTATCAGGCGGGTTGGCGATCGCCAAGTAGTTTAACGAAGTATGCTGCTACCCACAGTACAATAAATAGTACTACGTACAGTATGGGCACTCCCTGCCTCCCTCAGCAAGTGCGGCCCCCTTGCTCTAGGTTACCGCTCAGAACAGTACATAAAGCAGCGTCGCACGTCTTATCTCACTCACACAAGCATGACAGACATGCATGCACGTACACGAGTTTCAGCTGTTCGCGATGCAACGCGCTTTTTTCTATGAAGTGTCCGAGGTGTGCCCGTCCTTCGTTTGTTCCCTTCGTCGCCTTTTACGACACCCGTGGGAGGAGATGGGGTGGTGATATTCTATGTCACCTATTTTAATGTATAATGTAGTTTAACATGTCCGAAATCAAAAATATGCGGCTTTGACTCCCTAAATAATCTTGCTTAGAATTTTAAGGCCCTGTTGTGTAGCTTTCAGGTTCAAAATCTAAGAAAAAAACTGTTTCGTAAAAGAATATTTCTAAGATCCTAAAAGCTACACAAAGGGCCATAAAAATTCTAAGCAAGATTATCTAGGGAGTCAAAGACCCATATTTTTTGATTTCGGCCATGGTTTAGAAGATATTTATTATTTATCTGGAGTGGCGCTAGTTTCGCACCGTGTAAGCTAAGTCCTTAATATTAAATGTATATTTCAGAAAGAGACATAGTACAAAAGAACCCCAACATAAGATGGGACGACATCGCGGACCTGGCGGAGGCCAAGCGGCTGCTGGAGGAGGCCGTCGTGCTGCCCATGTGGATGCCCGACTTTTTTAAAGTAAGATACTTTATTGTTAAAAGCTTCTTGTTGGTCCCGGCCGCAGTAGTGGTCGTTATTAATCGCGGCGACAAGCTGGCCCCTTGTCACGTTGGTAATAAAGCATAAAAACGGCTAAACGTGGGTCCGGCTCTTGAGCTGGTACCTCTGCCTAACCCTTCAGGGAATAAAAGGCGTGATATTATGTTATTATGTTATGTTATGCTTTTGTCAAACAGACGGCGTAAGAATAGCGCGCCGCCATGAGCGACGACTTATAATGTACAGTGGCGGTCCAGGTAACACTACCAGTTTTTCTGTATTGCAAAATAGCTCTTGTTCTTTGGCAATACAGTCCAGGGCTGATGAAACTATAGACAAATATGTTACGGCCTCCTAGACCGCCACTGTACTATGACAGTTCCGACCCTTGTCCAGTGCATTCCGCAATCTTCACAAAGCCGTCTGACAACTTTGTGGGGGGCTGCTTTAGAATTTTCAATAATGGCTTGAACCTTGAACTAGCGTGGGTTGTAACAGCACCCGAAGCGAAAAAGCTTTAAATCCACGTTGTTGTACAGTCACGGACTAGGAGGCCGTAACAGATTTGTCTATGGTTTCGTCATTCGCCCTAGACTGTATTTCCAAACTACAAGAGCTTTTTTGCAATACAGAAAAACCGGAAGTGTTACGCCGACCGTGTCCGCCACTGTACTTGATCCCATGAGAAAATATTTATAAATAGTGTTGATGTACAGTGGCGGACACGGTCGGCGTAACTCTTCCGGTTTTTCTGTATTACAAAATAGCTCTTGTTCTTGGGTATTAAATTCTAGGTCTAGCGAAACCATGGACAAATCTGTTACGGCCTCCTAGTCCGCCAATGTACCAGGGCATCAGGAGGCCGTGCACGGCAAAGACCATGCTGGCCAAGGCATGGTTTAATTTTAACTTAATACGATGTTTATTGGCGGTCTCATTGAGCGTAACACTTTTGTCTATAGTCTCGTGCGCACTAGACTGTAATACTAAAGAACATGAGCTGAGCGTTTTAGTCGCGGACTCGTTGAGCGTAACATTTCCAATGTTTCTGTATTGCAAAAAAGTTCTTGTTCTCTGGTATTAGTCTAGTCTAGTGCGCACGATACTACGTTACTAGAGTTACGCTGTGACTGTACCTATCTTATTGTAGTGGGTGGTGGGTGGTGTACACACACTACATCTCCCCCCTTTTATTAAAAAATATTTAATATAAAAATTATAATATTTTTAAAACTTAAGTTATATAATTTTAAAACTAAAGTAAGTAGGTATGTAATTAATCGTCTCATTCCATTTTATTTTTCTAAATATCATAGGTATACATTATTACTTTCATGACATAGTAATTTTTTTTTAGGTCGCCTCACATTTTTTTTGTATAAGTACTTTTAACAACATAAGTATATTTTTTTAATCTTTCTATTTCTCAATCTTATAACCCATTTGTTTTTATTCTTCGCATAAATAGTAAATTATAGCACACATAGCATTATTAATTTAAAAAAAAAACGTTAATAATAGTGTTGATGTACCAGGGCATCAGGAGGCCGTGGAAGGGCGTGCTGATGGTGGGTCCGCCGGGCACGGGCAAGACCATGCTGGCCAAGGCGGTGGCCACGGAGTGCGGCACCACCTTCTTCAACGTGTCCTCGTCCACGCTCACCTCCAAGTACCGCGGCGAGAGCGAGAAGCTGGTGCGCCTGCTCTTCGAGATGGTCAGTCTGTGCCGATGTAACTTTATATGACGCTGTTTGACCAAAAAAAAAGAAAAGTCAAAAGTCCAAAATTATTTATTTACAAAATATCACTTATTGAAAGTCAATCAGACTATGTATCATAACTAATTGGTATTGATACCTTATCTTAAACTGCGAGAGGCGAGGTTGTTCAGGGTGCCCACCAATAGCCTTACGACAATGGTCGCCTGGAGACGGGCAAAAAAATTATAACAGTATTTTTTGGGTACAAGTCAGTGTTTGAGACAAGAATAAATAACTCAAATTAAAAAAAATTAAAAACCCCCGACCCAGTCAGACGCCTCATAAACTTAAACTAGAGCTAATCATCTTAAAAAGATCATGGTCACCTTAGTCACCTTACCATATACTTTCAATATCATTGAAGTAACACAGTAGCAAAAACTCTTATGAAGAAAACTTTACTCGAAGGTTGATTTATACAAGGCTGTTGTAATGTTAGTCTGTTAGTTCTATTCTAGTATTGTATAAAAAAAAAAAAAAAAACAGTTTATTAGTAGTAGCTTAATGTAGTGGGTAATAATAAGACTAAAATAAGAGTGCATCCGCCAACAAACTGCAATAGCAGTTTGGCGATATTGTTTAAATGAATAATGTTCCTACCTACTTCGAATAAACGTATTAAAAAAAAAATTCAAATCGATAAGACATTTGGAAGATAATTAGATCCCCTCATCCACTATTAAAGAGCTGATCATCTTCAAACGGTTGATCAGGTCATGGTTACCTTACCATATACTTTCAATATCATAGATGTAACATGGTACTTACCAAATTTCAAATCGTTCGGACATAAGGAAGCTAGTTAGATCCCCTCATCCCCTAGAAAAGAGCTGATGATCTTCAAACCGCTGATCAGATCTTCATCGGACATGGCCAAGAACATTCGGCCTGAAATCATCTATGATACAAAAAAAACTAGACGAAAATCGGTTCTGCCGTTTGGGCTCTACGATACCACAGACAGATACACAGACAGACAGACAGATACACACGTTAAAATTATAACACCCCTCTGAATTTTCGTTCGGGGGTTAAAAAGAACCAAAATAATGTTTCTCAGGCCCGTTTCTACGCGCCGAGCACGATATTCATCGACGAGATCGACTCTCTATGCTCGCGGCGCGGCTCCGAGTCCGAGCACGAGGCCTCGCGCCGCGTCAAGTCCGAGCTGCTCGTGCAGATGGACGGGCTGGGCTCCAGCAGCGACGAGCCCGCTAAAGTAAGTCATCAGTACTAGCACGCCTCGGACACTTCTTAGGTTGCATCAGAGCAGACGGACCGCATCGCATCAACCGCGCGCAGTCGACATACTCTACCGCATGCTGTCAAGACGCAACTTCACGCGGTCGGCGGTTGACAGAAAAAACTGCGTTGCTTCGCGCACAGCCGAAACTCGTGTACGTGCACACGTATCATGCTTGTGTGAGTGAGATAAGACGTGCTGCTTGTACTGAGCGTCACTGAGAGAGGTGCCGAGCGCGGGCCGCACTTGCTGCGGGAGGCAGGGAATGCCTGACCTGTACATGGCACTATTTATTTTGCTGTGGTATCATTACTAAGTATATCTAACGACAAGTAGGTCGGTAATAAAATAAAAACTTTTTATCAAAAAATTAAACCGCCGAAAAAACTGAAAAGCATTAAATAATTGGGAAACATTTTCTATTAGGACTTAATTTACTCACTTCTTAAAATAATTTTGGTCAACCAAGAAATTTTAAGTCGGTGCCACACCACACAAGCAAATTCCTTAACTACCTATAGCGCGATGCGCGGCGGCACACGTTTTTCGGTTATTTCTTTGAATTTCAGGTAATTTAGTGATCGTTATTCGTTGATTCTGTGGCACCGACTCAAAATTTCTTGGTTAACCAAAATTACTGTAAGAAGTGAGTAAATTAAGTCCTAATAGAAAATGTTTCCCAATTATTTAATGCTTTTCAGTTTTTTCGGCGGTTTAATTTTTTGATAAAAAGTTTTTATTTTTTGCTTTTCAGTTTTTTTTGGGCTAATTTTTTTGACCCCAGCCAATCACCCTCCACAGGGTGGTCGCACCCCACAAGGTGGCCACACAACCTGGTTAAGGTTTAGGGACTAACAGAATGAGGTTCGATCACGACCGGTCGGTGAGGCGATTTTTGAGGGAGGCCTATGTCCAGCAGTGGACGTCTATCGGCTGAGATTATGATTATTAACATTCATATAAAAAAGACTCATAATTATACCTAGCAGTTATCATGTAAATCACAACACGGCAATACAATCTGTGAGTGAACAATAAAGTCACCCCTATTTTCCACCCTTAGGGTTGGAATTTTATTTCCAAATTTTTATGGGACCAACTTCAAGGTATACCCTGTCGATTAAAAAAAGAATTATCAAAATCGGTCCACACAGTAAAAAGTTATGCGTGATCATACATAAAAAAAATAAATAAAAAAAAAAAATATATACGCGACGAATTGAGAACCTCCTCCTTTTTGTTTTTTCGTCGGTTAAGAAGTCGAAAATCCGGCTCGAAGGACCAAGTGTTTTATATTATAAATTAAGTGTTATTCGTACTTTTTATAATACTAGAGGCTGCCCCGCGGTTTTTTCCGCGCAGGGTCTCATAAACACAAAAATCCCGTTTTTTACCGTTCCCGTGGGAATTTCTTAGTGCTCACCTACACTCCCCAAGGAACCCGCGTGCCAATTTTCAGCTTTCTACGCCCAGTAGTTTCGGCTCTGCGTTGTCAGTCAGTCAGTCAGTAACGGAAGAGTTTTATATACCGGGTGTTTCTGACAAGGCGGTAATAAATCAAAGGAGGGATTCAGCTCTACATACCTAACAACTTTCCCAAAGTAACATGGGTCGAAATCTCAAAACAAAAATCAACTGTCCCGTACATTGACAACAATAGCATTATGTAATTTTTTTATAAAATAAACCCAAAATAAGTACCAATTACAGTGAAAGCATAGTGCACAAAATCGTTAGAATTACGAATTTTTAAGAATCAGTGCAGTGCAGTGACCTTCAAATTAACAAAAACAAAGACCTTGCGAGTCGCCGGCTTGGCGTGATAGACTGTCACGACCTAAACGATAAATTCGCATATCAACTATCGATCATCGTGGCGTAGCGGTTAGTACGGCTGACTACAAAATAGCGCTCCGAAGTATCGTGGGTTCAAATCCACCTCAGAACATACAAAAAAAAAAACAAGTTTTTTTTATATTGTGTTATCTATTTCTTTTAATATTAAAATATAACACGATTAAAATGAATTTCTTTGAAAATATTACCAAAAGACGTCACGCGAGAACACGATCTGATCCGGAATCAACGAATGAGAGTGTCGAAGATGTCTCCTCCAATATCACACTAGATGCCACTAGTTTAATCAACATTTCCAATGAAGGGCAAGACGAAGATATTAGATCTTTACAAAATGAAATTGACAAATTAAAACTAGAGCTCAAGAGTGCTCATAAAGAGATACAAACTTTAATATTAGAGAACAACACTTTAGCCGAGAAAAATTTAGATTTAATTAAGAAAAATGACCTTCTCAAAAAGGTCTCTCTGAGTCCCGTCCCAAAAAAGAAAACTGTGTTATCACAAAAAAGTATAAACAATGAAAAGAATGAAAAACAAAAAGTATCTCCGGCGGGAAACAGTAAACTAACTGCTAAATCACAATTAAAAAACCAAGACACAACACAAAAGAGACAACTTGATGTAAATAATATAACAGTTAATTTAAAAACGCATAATATGGAGGATAAGAGCACACACGAATAATTTAGCCGTGACTATGAATAGTACTACATCAACAGAAACCCTCGTACATATAGATAAAGCAGTGCAGACCTTAAACTTAAAACAATTAACTGAAACCAAAGAAACAGAACAAATTAGAGATTATGCCTTTTTGTCAAAAACTAAAGCAGGTATCCTACAAAATTTGAAGACTAATGGCAAGAATAAAATGAACATAATAAGCTGCAATAATACTAATAATATACTAAGAATAGCAGAAAAGACCTTTAGTGAAGAATTTCAAATCTGTCACTATGCTACTCCTGGTGATGGAATACGTCAGCAACTACAAAACATAGAAGAAAAGATTAAAGATTTCACCATGAACGACTTCTGTGTCATATTAATGGGAAAAAATGATTTCACTGTGACCAACAACTATCACAAAATTTTAAACTATATCAAAGACAAGTTGACAAATATAAAACATACGAATGTTATTGTATGCGTTCCCACCTTTAACTGCTCTAAAAGAAAAACCAGTCAATTATTTAACTGGAGAATTGAAACATTTAATAATTTAGTCTCCTCGGATGCGACGATATACAACCATGCCTATTTCTTGGACTCCAACGCCAATTTAACATACGACCGTAGAATGTTTAATACGATCAACGGTAACCTTAAGAACTTCGGTATGTATACTATCTTCAAAGATTTGTATGACCTTACCTGTCATATAAAATCTGATCTAAAAGAAACAGGAGAACAAGTTCAAATGACAGGCGAATGTGACCATGAAACAAATAGGCTAAATAAGCATATAGAATATATAAAAAAATGCACGCTAGATAAACCCACGAATATTGTTAACAGTGATAACACACATTGCATATCAAATAATACGCAAATAGATTTTTTTCGTTCATAAATGTATGTACATGATGCACCAGAATATTCGAGGGCTACTGTGTAAGATAGACGATTTGTATGTTTCAATTCAGCAACTTAAAGATAGTAATATAGATATCGACATAATATGTATCTCGGAACACTTTATAATGAACGGTTTTACAGAATACTTAACACTACCTAACTATAAAGTAGGCGCATGCTACACTCGCTCCAATGAAAAAAGAGGGGGCACTTGTATATTATTAAAAACAGGCCTGGAATTTAGAGAGCTTCCAGATATATCTAAACTATCTATCGAAGGACTAATTGAGTGCTGTGCGGTTGAGTTAACTAAGCATAAGATTGTTGTTGTATGTTTGTATAGAGTCCCAAAGACTAAACAAAAAAAAGAGCGAATTAATTTATTTTTTGACAAACTTGACATCATACTCCATAACGTAAATAAAAAATCATACAAAAACATAATAATTTGCGGAGATTTTAACATAGACATGATGAAGAAAAATAATATAACACAGGAATTTGAACATATACTACATAACTATAATCTAAATCTACAAATTAGAGAACCCACAAGACTTGCAAGTAAAACATGCATTGATAACATTGCTCATGACTTTAAAAAAAATTGCACAAGCGATGTGAAAGAGTTAGCATTATCTGACCATACGGCTCAAATATTAAAATTTCCAATTAAGAAAACTTGTATGATTGATTCTTGGCGCATAACTAGGCGCGACTACAGTCACGAGAATATTGTTAAATTCAAAAATTATTTAGATAGTCTTTCTTTCTCGGAAGTTTATGAAACCAGTGATCCTAATATATCGTTTACTCTTTTTATGGATACATTCAAATTATTATACGATCTATGTTTTCCGAACAAAAACATTTGCTTAAAAACTCGACAGCGACCTAAGTGGATCTCAAAAGGTATTACTCTGTGCAGCAAGAAAAAAAGAGAACTTCTTTGGAATTACCGAAAAATCCCTAATAATAATAATAGACTAATTTTAAAAAATTATACTCAAAGATATAGAAAAATAATAAAATTAACTAAAAAAGCACAAAATATACAGGCAATTAATAACTCAGACAATAAAACTAAAACGGCATGGAGTATTATAAACGATACAAAACAAAACTATCCAAAAGAACCGATTGCCAACTTAAATATTAACAATAAAATCATTAGTAATCCAACAGATATTGCAAATGCTTTCAACGACCATTATATAGATAAAATAAAGGCAGAACCATTGACAGTAAGAGAAATTAAGAAAAGTAAAATTAAAACTACATGTAAATCGATGTTCATGCCCCCATGTTTGCCTAACGATATAATTACAATAATAAAAAGTTTAAAAAATAAATCAAGTGTTGGCTATGATGATATTTCCACATACGTAGTGAAATTTGTTACAGAAAATATAGCTGGACACCTCAGTTATAATATTAATTTGTCAATTGAAAAAGGTATATTTCCAGATGCGCTAAAGATAGCAATAATCAAACCAGTATATAAAAAAGATCGTAAAGACATTAGAGACAATTATAGACCAGTAGCGCTTATAACTATATTTGCCAAAGTATTTGAGAAATGCATTAACAGACAACTCTATGCTTACGTAGAAAAAAATAACATTTTGGCTACAGAACAGAAAGGTTTTAGGGAAAATAAGTCAATAACAATGGCTATATACGATTTTTTAAAGATTGTAATGAGAAATGTCGACAACAGAAATCAGGTGTGTTCTATTTATATGGACATGACACAAGCCTTTGATTACGTTGATCACAGGATATTATTAAATAAACTAGATTCTTACGGCATTAGAGGCAATATTCATGACTTAATAAAATCGTACTTGGAAAACAGAAAACAATATACAGTAATATCACGAGTTGACATTAAAACAAAAACTGAGATTAATTATAGATCAAATGAACGAGCTACGAGTTATGGTGTTCCGCAGGGTAGTGTGATGGGCCCTCTGCTATTCTTGCTATACATTAATGATCTTCCAAATGCAGTAGAACACCCAATGTCATTGTTTGCAGATGATAGCACAGTCATAATACAATGTAAAGATATCAATACATATGAGAGTGATATAAATGTTACACTAATGGCTATAGTTGACTGGATGAAAATAAATAATTTAAAAGCAAATTTAGAAAAAACGAAAGTAATGCATTTTTCGCAACGAACAGTTAAAAAACCAATTGCAGTTGAGTATTATAATACAACAATTAGTGAAGCAGAATGTACAAAATTTTTAGGCGTTATTATTGACAAAGCAATAACCTGGAAACCCCATGTAGACGAACTTTGTAAAAAACTATGCTCAAGGTCATTCGCATTATACAAGCTATCCCGAGTCGTTGATAATAAAACTTTGCTGTCAGCGTATCACGGATTAGTAGCTTCCATACTTAGATATGGACTAATTTTTTGGGGTAACTCTACAAATAAAGACATAGCTTTTAAAACTCAAAAAATGTGCATAAGATCAATGTTTGGTTTAAGAATCGATGACAGCTGCAGACCTTATTTTATAGAGCATAAAATACTTACCTTACCGTCACTCTATATCTATGAAGTAGCGTTGTTTGTAAAGAATAATCAGCATCTATTTTGTAAAGCAGAAGTAGTTCGAAAAAGATTGCAAAGAGATAGAAATCGGTTATGTTTAGAGACATGTAAGACAGCCCTTATGAAAAAAAGCATATTTTTCATGGCTCCGTTAATTTATAATAAGATACCAGCAACAATAAAGGACCTTAAAGTATCTTTATTTGCAAATAGCCTTAAAAAAATGTTGATAGGTAAATGTTACTATAGTGTTACGGACTTTTTATCTGACAAATTTTAATTATTTTTTATTATTCTAATGCAATGTTATTTAATATTTTGTATGACATCGAAATTTGACAGTATATGTATTTAATTTTGACATAATATGTATTTAGTTTTGGCCATTTGTAAATTTATTTTTTATTTTTTTTATTCTGTATTTTCTTTATTAGCTTTTATAAGCAATATTTGTATGCTCCAAACGGGCAAAACATGAAGGACATTTTTATTTATTTTTTTCATCTTATTTGTAAATTACTCGTGTTTTTGACAAATAAATTTACTTTTACTTTTACTTTTACTTTTGACCCCGCCAGCTGATCGAACCAATGTATGGAACAGCTCTTTTTTTTTTTTGAGATTTCGACCTATGCTGCTTTGGGAAAGTTGTTAGTTATGGTGAGCAGAAGCCCTCCTTTCATTTATTACCCCCTTGTCAGAAACACCCGGTATATTGATTTCAAATACCAACCCCCATTTCCTCCGATGGATTCTCGTTAAAGCGTCCCGCGTAAAAATTTAACTTGAAGAGACATTCTGCTATCGCCAACCCGGTCATCATGGCAACCCTTGCCTCCCAAAAGGTTTTTCTTTGTATCTGTGTCATACAAATATTAAGAAAAAAATACTCTGCAAATTAATGCTGGAAACAAATTTTATAAAAAAAAATATATACGAATCACTATCTTCCAAGCTAATGCTAACACCACCTCCCCTCAGGTGGTAATGGTGCTCGCAGCAACAAACTTCCCCTGGGACATAGACGAGGCTCTCCGGCGGCGGCTAGAGAAGAGGATATACATCCCTCTGCCTACCCAGGAGGGCCGCGAGGCGCTGCTGCAGATCAACCTGCGGGAAGTCACCGTCAGTCCGGATGTTGATTTGAGTGCTGTGGCCGACAAGCTTGATGGATACTCCGGGGCCGATATCACTAATGTGTGCAGGTAGGTTTACTTTAGGTTCACTCCGGGCTTATAAGCTCCAACTGTATTACGGCCGCATTTGCAATATTGCAAAATTGTCCTATTTGTGTTTTTTTTTTGTATTGACTTTGGCACTCTAGACGGGGATGAAAAACGATATTGCAAAATGTGGAAGTAATAGTACTCCTGGGCATATTCGGACAGCAAAAAATTACAAGAAATCTCATAATATTTTACCTAGAGCAAGTAATTTTATTGAAGAAATCGCATACTAGTGTTAAACTTCGTTTATGAATTAAGGATCGGGTCTAACTTTGAATGGGCCAAAGTGTATCTCCGCCAAGTACAATGCGTAACTTACAAACGTACGAAAAAATAAATTGACCAATCAAAATTGTAATCCAGGGACGCGTCCATGATGTCGATGCGTCGCAAGATCGCGGGCCTCAAGCCCGAGCAGATCAAGCAGCTCGCCCGCGAGGAGCTGGACCTGCCCGTCACCCGGCAGGACTTCCTCGAGGCCATCGCCAAGTGCAACAAGTCCGTCTCCAAGGGCGACATACAGAAGTACCTCACTTGGATGGACGAGTTCGGCTCCTCATGATTCACGTACTTCTGAAGGATTCATTGATTAGTTGCAATATTGAGTGTTCATATCAGACTTTTTAAATTTTAATTGTGTTTTTTTATTGTTTAGTTTTTTTTTTTACTAAATGGAATTATTGTTTGTGCGTATAATATCATTGGAGATCGAAGCAATATTTTAATTATGTTTCAGTATTAACGTGAAAGAATTAAATTCT
Organism: Euspilapteryx auroguttella; assembly: GCA_951802225.1. Taxonomy (NCBI): domain Eukaryota; kingdom Metazoa; phylum Arthropoda; class Insecta; order Lepidoptera; family Gracillariidae; genus Euspilapteryx; species Euspilapteryx auroguttella. Next base: position 3,095,553 of record OX637660.1, on the reverse strand, counting down.
TTTAGTTTCTAAAGTTGAGCTGTGTTTTTAAATTTTATTGCGAAGAATACTTAGATTAAAAATTTTAATCAGATTAATAAAAAATATGTATGTAGGTATTGTTAGTATATTTCGATTTCGTGTCATTGACCAATTCCATTAAAAATAACCGATAATCCCGATATGAGTGTTTATAAATAAATATCAATAAATTGTTTGTATGTATGTAAATAAATTAAAGAATAATTTAGCCTAAATCGTGTACAAAGCATTTTGAATTATGCTATCTCTATCAACCATTTAAAAAAAATGTTAGTCTTAGTTGTCAAAAGGTATACGATTGATCCGTGTATTCGTGTCTAATTTGATAGTTTTTTTAGTCATTTATATTTCATTTTCTAACTAATTAACAACGATTTTAGCAAGAAATTGTCTCTATTGAACATTGAATGTACTGTAAACATTTATGAAACGATACAGAACGTGCAAAAAATTATTTACCATTTACACTGCTTGAATGTAACACGCGAAACACAGTTTGAAAGAAGTCCCTTAGGAACAGTGCACGTCTAGCGAGGCGCGGCGACGATTGATTATTGATAACCGTTTGTAACCCTATGCTATAGAATTTAGGGACGACAGTTTAAATGTTTATCCCTCTCAGTAAGTATCGTCGCCTCGCCTCGCAAGGTGTGCGCTAGGCCTTAGGCTGACATTCACAGTCGTGTCGCAGCTCCACTCGCACTCCAAAGTGTCAAAATATAACTTTAAAATCGTTCTCCGCTCCATATTGATATACATAGTCGAGTTCCGACTTGTAGTAACAGTGAAAAAAATGCTCGACGGAGTATAAGACGGCTCGAGGCAGGATAACCAGTACTCGGGAAAGACTTGTCCGAGTATGATACTGGACCGACTCGACTCGGCCTTAGTCTACAGTAGAACTTATAAGAACATGTTGCGTAACGTAAGTGTGAGTTAGGCTATAACATTTACAACGATAGACTACCACCTGTGCATTTTCAATTAAATTTACTTTAATTTAACTTTAGTTTTCCTTTCGATGTAAAAATTAATGTGTACTTAACTAGTTTCTAAACTTAACTTACATCCGTAGGATCAACTTGGTTTAGCAATACCTGAAGCGATTTGGTATTTTGAGTGATAGTATTTCATATTTAAAACCTTGATTGATCTTATGGTACCTAACCAGTGAGATTTTAATATGGAAATCCACTTCTTAATAGTTACTAATGCCATACCTAATTTATGTTCTAAGTATTTTTATAGCTTTTGTATTAAAAAAATTATGACAATGAAAACCAAAATTCTACAGCTTTTTCGACATTATTCATAACCAAGGTGCGCCCCTTTTTTTTTAAGGTGCGCCCCGCGGCTGCGCCTTTCCTGGGGGTTTAAGAACTCAAGCTGAAAGAGCGTTGATTTTTCTATTAGCTCAATGATAAGTGTATAAAGGTTAAGAAAACCTGACTTGTTGTGATTATTTTATTACTAATCTAATAGTTTTTGTTTTGCCGCATTTGGTTCTCCTAGAAATAAACAACAGAAAAATTGATTAATGTAATTCTACCCACCATGAATCATCTGACATTTTGTATTAGTGGTATTAAGATAAATGTGGTTATTTTAATATTAAATTAAATCTTGTCGATCAGAAAACGATTAAAATATTTTTTCAAATGGAAACTAACAATTTGTATTTGTTAAATAAATAAGAGAAATAAATAAATTTTGAACTTTTATCAAGTTTTTTTAGTAAATACAAGTCGACCCGGCCAACTTCGTACCGCCTAACCTGTTACTATATTGTGCCTGTATTATACTTTTAATTAAAGTAAATTTAAACCTTCATCTTTAATTACTCTATCTATAAAAAAAACCGGTGTGTAAATCCAACGGTAAAAAACATTATGTGTTTTTTTTTTTTAAATAAATTATAGCTTAAAGTTCTATCGAATAGTAATAAAGATAAACTCAAAAGTGTCTATATGTGTCTATGTAATACCTACCTACATCCAGTGAGGTGGGGAAACGCTAAGAAATTTGACCCTTTGACCTACCTACATCATACAGGAGTTTTCAAAGTGACATAAAAAAAAATTCGTAATACGCCCGTAGATGGCGTTTTCTAAAGAAATAGATACAGGTAAGTAGGTACCTAATTAAAATCAGTTATAAAACAAAACAAACATTATTTGACGGCGCGTGACGAGTTTCATTCAATTTTATTTTGAACTTTCAATGCTTCGAACAACAATACCGCAGAAGGAGCTTAAAAGTCGCAAAAATGGTCCTCTCCCCTCCATAGAAGCTCATTGCTTGCTCCGGAGATGTCTTTTCGTCTTTTCAAAGTGACAGGAAAGAAAAAAAAGTTTCATAATACGCCCGTAGATGGCGGTGTCTACAGCATTATCAGAGAGATGGGAGATCGAGTATTGACTTACTCTTTGGATTGGATCATTTTCTGCTAAGTATAAATCTTAATTTCACCCACTTCGTCACTGCCTCAGTTAATTTTTAACTTTGAGCTATAATCATTAATTTTGTCTTGACCTATTGCTCCCTGCAGAGCGCCATCTAGTAGCAGCGCATTAAACCTTGTCCAAAAAAAAAGTTTCATAATGCGCCCGTAGATGGCGGTGTCTACAGCAATATCAGAATGGGAGCTCGAGTACTGACTCTTTGGATTGGATAATTTTCTGCTAAGTATAAATCTTACTTTCACCTTTCACCCGATCCGTCACTATCGCAGTTAACTTTTATTTTTTATACTGTTACTGTACTTACCCTGTTATTCATAAAAAGTTAAACAGGATTTTATTTATTTAACATATGTCAATTTAGACTGGATGTCACGTATTCACCATACTATTACAACAAACAGAGAAGTAGGCCTCGAGTAAAGCAACTTAAAATGTACTGTATCTTTATGAATAAGACGGCAAGAAAATATTACTAAAAACTTGGCTGTGTGAATTATGTTTCATTGCCTTGCCTGCCTAGATTGAGCGAAAAAACTTTTTTGTCTATGAATTATATTATATTTGACCGCAAAGTTGGTACAGTCAAGGACTAGGAGGCACAGATTTGTCTATGGTTTCGTCAGGCCTAGACTGTATTAAGCAAATAACAAAAGCTATTTTGCAATACAGAATAACCGGAAGTGTTACGCCGCTCTTGTCCGCCACTGTACCTAGGTAAAAAAGCGGTGCATGTGACATTGTATATAAAATATCGATTTATTTATAATCGATTTCGTTTCGGCAATAAATAATCGATTAGTAAACAATCGATTTTTTTGGATAAATAATCGAATTTTACTAATTTTCACTAAATGTTAAAAGAAATTTTCACTAAAAGAAACAACGTTAGTTAATAAATGTATTAATCTTAACTTACTTTTATGTTGTAAAGATGAAAAAATTCATCGTTAGCATCGAATGGTCGCTAAAGTATTGATACTGTAAGTTTAAGACTGAAATTCTTTTAACCTTATGTACATGATAGATAACATTCACAAATGACATGCACATCAGCTAAATTTACGCATAAACTTATATTGTAAGTTGTTAGCAGGTACGAAGTTCGCCGTGACAGCTAGTTAAAAAATAGCAATATTTAGAAATATGTCGTACATACGTTTTTTAATTATCTAACAAATTGTTTTCTGACATGACGGTCCTATCCTACAATACAATTTAAATTGGTTACAGATATCCATAAGCAATGGCCTATTAACTAAAAAATAGTTCATATCTTAAAATCCAATAAAAAAAGAACCTAATTTAATTGGATTAACCACTGGTGACATGCATTGATTTTTTTGCGATGAAAAAAAATCGAAACTAATAAAGAGAAAAGTCATTTTAAAAATCGATTATTATCGATTATTCATAAGATAAAAAATGCGATAATAAATCGATTATTTTATTTAAAAATCCATTATTTTTCCATCCCTTCGTCACGGTCACGCGTGTCATGCATGTCACTCGCTCTGCCTGCCACTCACTTTTTTCCCATTCCCTCTATTACTGCCTCTACTGTAAATATAGTATCAAAAATATATACTTATTATACTTTTGGTTTCTTTGAGTTAGCTGTTTATTTTCGGAAAATATATTGAGCAAGAGCAAGGTAAAATCCAGATTTTTGTCTGCCCTGAAGTTAGACCATAAACTTTCGCGCCAGCGGAACTAACCATAGATATTTTGTGAACGCCATGTTGGCACTACTGCAAAACTACGTGGTCGGTAGCAATGGCAGCAATGTAAACATGCATTTTATGTTTTGGTTATTTTAATTTTTCATTTAAAAACATGGTTATTTTTTAAATAGTTTAATTTCTAATTCACAAAAATATCAAGTCATAGGAGCCTTATACTCCTGTAATTAACACAAACGAAATAATAACTGTTTTTTTGCTAACCGGAGTGAAGCTAGTTGAAAGCGTCAAGCGCCATACAATTCGCTCGTCTAATGGCGGACGCCAATAATTTTGGATGTTTCGTGATTCTATTGTTCTGTTTTTCGCGTTTTAAGTTTGTTTCAAGTTTTATGGAAGTGATACAACAGAAGTGATTGTTTTAGTGTAAATAGCACGCAAGATTGATAGGAAATGTTCATATTTAATGTGACTAAAGCTCCTGCAAGATAGTAAAGTAACCTTTTCTATAACCTCGTTTGCGCCAATGAAATAATATGTGATCGATGTTTGTGCTTCGGAGAACGATATTTTCGTCCGTTTAGTGATACTATTATAAGTGAAGTTTAACGGCAATCTAGTGATGGAAGTGTCCGCGTCGCGGTTTACCAATCCGACGCCCGATTTCGATGTAACGTAAACGGGCCGGCCCATCGCTTCCATTGCAGGCTGGAACGCCTGCCGCCAGCCAAACATGGCTGCAACGCAAGCTGAAACACAGCGGAGCGATGCGAACGTAGAGCTGAACACGTCCGATCAGCTCGGAGAATCTCGGAATTCTCTGTTACAAAACGGCACCGACAAGGCCGTCGGCCGTGTTCCGCCTGATGGCGTTGTGAACACAAAGAGTAAATCGCCGATGTCGGCCGAGCTAGGCCCGCCGCGGGAAGGCGGTGAAGCGCCCGGTCACGACCGGAGCGGCGAGCGGCCGCCGCCGGACCAATATCCTTACCGCTACCCCGAAGGTGTTGACCCGTACTATGGGCAAAGGCCTGGTTTTCCCGGCAAACCTAGGCCGCCACCGCCTCAGCAACGGTTTTTTCCTGGACAAGCAGTTTCACAGGCGCCCGGCCCGACGCCAACATTAAATTCATTACTGCAATCCAGTGGAGCACCACCACATCGGTACCCGAACAGCTACGAGCAGCCGCCGACGGGCTATGGTCCGGCTCCGGGGTGGCCACCGCCAAGGCCCATGCCGCCCTACAACCCTCAGTCAAACCCTTATAGAAGTCCAACGGTAAGTTTACAATCTAATTACCTATACATTTTGGTTGTTGTGCCATGGACGATTTGTTAGCCAGATCTTGACCAAAACTTCTGATTTTGTTATCACTGGCATCATGTATGATCTTAATCACAGGATCTATTGCGGTTTTCAATAAAAATAAGGATGAATAACATTTTGACATGTGATAAGTATATATTATGGGTAGGTATTTATGCTGCAGTGCTGGCCCCTTGTCACGTTGGTAACAAAGCATAAACTCTGCTAAAATGTGGGTCCGGCTCATAAGCTGGTGCCTCTGCCTAACCCTCCGGGGAATAAAAGGCGTGAGATTGTGTATGTATGTGTATGTATATAGGTGAATCACTTTGCCTATACAAGAGATTCACCTATAAACCCTCAATGTATACTTGTTTGTTACTTACTTGTTGAAATGTTTATTATTCCTATTTTCATTGTGAAGGGCAATAACCAAACAGAATTGTGAGAATCAATGATCACAATGAAAATTTAAATTTGAAATTGAACTCATGTTTTTCGAATCATCATTTGGAAGAAGAATTCTGTGGGTCTGTTGTCTTTTTTAATTTGGCTTTATAAATGAAAATGCATCATTCAATTCAGTATATTGACGCCTTATTGGATATTATAAAATATGGGGATTATAGTTTTAACCTTGGTTCCGAAACCACGTGTTTTGTTAGCGGGCTTTAACAAATAATTCATAACATAACATAATCTCACGCCTTTTATTCCCCGAAGTGTTAGGCAGAGGTACCAGCTCAAGAGCCGGACCCACGTTTAGCCGAGTTTATGCTTTATTACCAACGTGACAAGGGGCCAGCTTGTCGCCGCGGTTATAACGACCACTACTGCGGCCGGGACCAACGGCTTAACGTGCCTTCCGAAGCACGGAATCATTTTACTTTTCGGACAATCAGGTGATTCAAGCCTGCAATGTCCTATCCAACCGAAAACAACCACAACGTGATTTTTGTGAGAAATCAATATGTGGTGTTTTCTGCGGGGATCGAACCCACAACCTTCCGAGCGAATTTGTGAACTTGACATTGGCAAAATACTCTACTAAAGTGGAGTCAAGTCCATTAAATTAAAATAATAATAATATAAAATGTGGAGTTAAGAGGACATATACCCTGAACGCGTCCATATAAAAAGATAAATATTTAAAAACTCTATAAAAAACTAGGTTTGTATGGTTGATACCTTTTTTCAAAATTCGCGATAGATTCAGACTTAAAAAAATTGGTCGATAAAGTTGTTTGTTTTTCGAAAACAATGCATATTTGAAAAACCTAGATTATTCAATGCTAAAGCAATGGACATCAAAATGATTGTGATTTGGAAAGATTTAGGTAGTGAAAAAGTTTTCCCCCAAAATGCAAATTTCACCTAAAAATTTGCTCTCTCTCTGTTGCATGGTCGCGGTTAGAGGGCGACAGCATGAGTTTTTTGTGATATTTTTGTATTCCTATACTGCCCTCTTAAGTGCATGCATACTAGATAAGTCTGCACGGACTGGTGGTGCCACTGTAATAATGTACTGCTATCCAATACCAAATGGCTAATTGATAATTGGTTCATATTTTGACAGAGTGCAGACTTATCTGGCATGCACTCTATGTAAATAAATTGCCATTAATAGTAAAAAATTGATACCATTAATGAGTTTACGGTGAATTTTTTTAAGTTTCCTAGCCATTGAGAACAGCAAGAGTTCAACTGAATAGAAGCTGATGGTTTCTGATAGATGAAAGACAAATTCAGTTTGAATAAAAGACTTTGGTTGTTTTTCTGATTATTAGTATCTTTGAATTTGAATAACATAACTTCATAGCATTGTTGCAAATCAGAATATCTGCAACAGTAACCATTAGTTTATTCTTAAAATTAAACATCAAATGAATAACTTTTTAAATTAAATTATCTTAATTTTGGCAAATGGTAAAAAAAAAAACAATCACATTGCTTTTTCTCTTGGTTCAAGGTTTTTTGTTCTAAAATATATCTAAGAAAATATACATTATACAATTTGAATCCAAGTGATATTTAGTCAGTTCCATCTGCATATTAAACTTGGCTGAAAAAACTGCTTGCAACAGCTCTGCTGCTCTCTTAGTTCTTGCTCATATATCTTAGTGCTTGGTAACAATCAGTGTTACAGGCAGTTAAAATAAATTGGTGTTATAAAAGCACTTTAAAATTAATTTCAAACCCACTTTGTTAGGATTGTAGAAACTAAAACCCCGGACTCTGGACTGACCTGTACTTGGCTATTTTATTAGATTTAAATTTAAGTCCTTTTAATTTTCATAATACAGCTTTAAAACTAAAACAGATTGACCCAATAATTGAATGCCTCACAGAAATAAATTTTAATTTACTTTCAAGTTTTATAGGGTTTCATTACAATGGCATAGACTCTATGCCATAGAGCCTTCTCAATTAAGTTTTTATATAAATACACTATTTCACAATATTGTAAACAAAATTTTAAAATAAAAAATAAAAGCTAACTCATAAACGCTAACAGGTGTTTAGTGTACCTTAATTTTATCAGATTATCACCCTACTACACCAAAATACTGAAATTTTCACAGGGTAATTTTTACAAATATTAACATTAGGGGCATTCCAAGTGTGACGGTCGGGACATTTTACTCCTTTTTCTAAGTACTTCTGTATTTATTTCAGTTATTTAAGAGCACCAAATAAAAACTGCGATTTCAACATAAACTTAAATCATTAAACTTTAACATCCCTAAATTTCAAGCATGTACTTAATAATTTACTATGAAAAAAAAGGTCTTGAAAATTGTGACGGTCGGGACCCTTACTTTCTTGTCTACTCCAGATTTACACATACATTTTAAAGTTTGTAAGAAACTATTAATGATATGAATACGAATCATTCTATGCAAATTTATGAATAGTGAAGCTTTCAGTATGTACAGATTTGAAGTAACAAAAATGATTTTTTTTAACAAAGTTCCGATTTGATGAGTGTGACGGTCGGGACAAGTCATTGTGACGGTCGGGACGAGTAACAAATCAACAAAAAATTATGTTTTTTTATTCTTTTATTTAGTTTAATTAAAGTTTTTTTTACATTAACTTTTACAATTATTTTTCAAAATTAGCTATATATTGCTAAAACGTCAAAAAATGCGATCCCTTAATATTTTTACTCTTACAATTTCTTTGATATCTTTGCTTTCTGAGGCTTTCTATGCATAGTTACTTTGTATTGGTTTTCCTTAGCTTTCAGTTCTCTTATTCTACTTTTTTCTTACTCATTACTTCATACTTTACGTTGGCCACAAACTATTTCAAATGTGCGCCTGTGGGAATTGACCAGCCAGAAACCGATAGAGCAGGAGATTTTAACGAGGAAATGGCGTTGGATTGGTCACGTGTTGAGGAGAACCGACGATCACATCTCCAAACAGGCTCTGACATGGCACGCATCCGGTAGCAGAAGGCCAGGTCGCCCTCGCATCACCTGGAGGAGATCGTGGAGAAGGAGATCGCAACAACTGGTCTCAAATGGCGGGACCTGGAGGAGGCAGCCCAGGACCGCATAAAATGGAGAAAATTACTTCGAGCCCTTTGCCCCTGATGAGGGGCTATAGGAAGAAATCATCATCATCATCACTTCATACTTTGAAGTATGTAGTAATGAGTAAGAAAAAAGTAGTGATACTTTTCGACTGCTCCGTGGCTCAGTTGGCAGTGATGTGGACTGAGTAAGCGTGAGCACCCGGGTTCGATTCCCGGGCGGGGCGAATATTGATATGATGAATATCGATGTTTGTTTCCGGTCTGGGTGTGATGTTCGTCTCTGTGTGTTTCGGGCGCCCTAGATACAGGTTCTTCCTAGTTAGGGGCTCTGAGTGTGATGTGTTATTATTATTATACTCTCATACTCATAGTCTTCTGCTGGACAATAGGCCTTTTTTTGGTAATGGGGGGCCACTCGAGTACGTTACGTCTCATAATATATCAAAAAACCAATAAACTCGGGAAATTAAAATTTATTAAAATATGTTTAGTCTTATTTAAGCCTTAAGCAAGCGAAATTTAAAAAATAAGAGTATTGTGCTACGAAATATATACTAAAAAATCAATAAAACCAAGAAAATAAATTAAATAATTTTGGATAGACTTGTTTAAGCCCAATGCAAGCGATATTTGTAAAAATACAAGAAAATTGCTACTTGGAATTATGATGGTTGGATGGGACTGTGACGGTCGGGACAGAACTTAAAATTAATGTGTAAAAAAAACAACAGCCCATAGCCACTTTAAGAAATGGCAAACCCCTCAGATTCTATTTATTTGTTACTTGCAATACACGCATTTTATCATAAACACGCATTTTAAAGGTAAAAATCAACAAAAGTTAATTTAAATGTGACGGTCGGGACATAGTTCTGGTTACCAATGATTGCTTAATATTATAGAAACTAACTAACTGTTTTAATTTATATTTTACGTAGTAAATCTTAAGTAATGTACTAATTGGTTATGTTCCCAACAGGCTGATTCACATTCATAATATCTGGGTTTTTATTTTTTGAAATCATACACAATAACCTGTATGTGGTGAGCTTGACTAACACCTGTGTTGATATTGACCAAAAAAGTAGAAAAAACTGTTTTTTTCGTTTTTTTTTTATTAATTTCATAAACTTAAGACTGTATACTGTTATTCTAAATGCATAAATAAACTATTCTTTAACTTTAATGTTTTACTTGTCTGGTGTCACGTTGCATGGAATGCCCCATTACTAACTCACAAATGTTAAAATAATCAAGCTTTCTTTTTTGATTAGAGTTACGGTGTACGGAACCCACAGTGCGCGAGAGATCTCGCACTTGACCGCGTGTTTGTCTTTTTATCAAAGTTAGGAAGGAAAAACGAAAGCGCACCGCGATAGTGAAAGTTTGATGTGTAGGTAAATATCCTCGCTTCAAGCCTGAGATCGTAGCTTGAGTAAGCGTGCCAAAATGTACCGAAAATGGCTCGGAATAACCACGTTTTGTACTGAACGTACGAAATGTATGTACAAGGCAATATGTCTCTCACAGACTTCTGTACAGGCGAGTGTGTTTGACGGCGCCTGAAACTGAATGAAATGAGGCAATACGTATTGTATCTGTATGCGTATGGAATTTGTTACACTCTGTCCTGTCCAAGGAAGATAATACAAACAGTTCTTTGGAACTATAATGAAACAAAAAACTGCTGAATATAATAAACTAGAGTCTGCCCCGCGGTTTTTCCCGCGCAGATTTCTCATAACATAATAACATAATATCACGCCTTTTATTCCCCGAAGGGTTAGGCAGAGGTACGAGCTCAAGAGCCGGACCCACGTTTAGCCGATTTTATGCTTTAATACCAACGTGACAAGGGGCCAGCTTGTCGCCGCGGTTATAACGACCACTACTGCGGCCGGGACCAACGGCTTAACGTGCCTTCCGAAGCACGGAATCATCTTACTTTTCGGACAATCAGGTGATTCAAGCCTGCAATGTCCTATCCAACCGAAAACAACCACAACGTGATTTTGTGAGAAACCAATATGTGGTGTTAACTGCGGGGATCGAACCCACAACCTTCCGTGCCCTAATCAAAGGCGCGACGCGCTACGCCACTGAGCTACGGAGGCGGAGATTTCTCATAAACACAAAAAACCCGTTTTTTCCCGTTCCCGTGGGAATTTCGGGAAATCCTTTCTTAGTGCTCACCTTCACTCCCTAAGGAACCCACGTACCAATTTTCAGCTTTCTACGCCCAGTAGTTTCGGCTCTGCGTTGTCTGTCAGTCAGTCAGTCAGTCAGTAACGGAAGAGTTTTATATATATTGACTAGAGGCTGCCCCGCGGTTTTTCCCGCACAGATTTCTCATAAACACAAAAATCCCGTGTTTTTCCCGTTCCTGTGGGAATTTCGGGAAATCCCTTCTTAGTGCTCACCTACACTCCCCAAGAAATACACGTGCCAATTTTCAGCTTTCTACGTCCAGTAGTTTCGGCTCTGCGTTGTCTGTCAGTCAGTCAGGCAGTCAGTAACGGAAGAGTTTTATATACATACTAGAGGCTGCCCCGCGGTTTCACTCGCGCAGATTTCTCTTAAACACAAAAATCTAGTTTTCTCCCGTTCCCGTGGGAATTTCGGGAAATCCTTTCTTAGTGCTCACCTACACTCCCTAAGGAACCTACATGCTAAATTTCAGCCCGCTACCCCCAGTAGTTTCGGCTCTGCGTTGTCTGTCAGTCAGTCAGTCAGTAACGAAAGAGTTTTATATATATTGATATTGATTATGTATCAACAAAAAAGTTATGAAGTTCAGAATGACACGCTTGATTCTTATCCAAAGTTGACTATTACAACGAATGCAGGTTGTTCAGCCGGCAGGTACTTGCTGTCGGGGGCCTGGCCATTAGATTCTATTCCTACTTGGCACATTAGCATTGGTTACATGATGCAAAATGATGTTTGAGTCAGGGTCTGAGCTATCTTGATACAGGTTTAAAGTCATTGTTTGGGTCCTTCTTACAAGCTCTCTCTTCTAAAATGTTTGATCGAGAAGCACCACCCAGCAACAAAATGTGCCATCAAGATTAGAACTGCAGTTTCGGTACTTCTTGCGACTCGCCTAGTTTCTCCGGCACGCACCGCAACCGGGGCCATAAAACAATGCATCGAGCACGTGCCTGATTACAGTTTCCGAGTTCACATTCAAGGTCGTGCGCATTTGTAAAGGATGTACCCGGTGTAGGCCGGCCGGCGAACAAATACCGGTTACGTAACGCTGCCCCACTTCCCACGGCTGATCTTCGGACCGTCACGGCTTTTTTGCAATTTATAATATCTTTGAAGAAGCGTTCTGCAGTTCATTTGTTTGAGATGCCCTGCTTTGATTGAATTGACAATCAAATTCTTCTTTTTCTTTTCTGATGGTTTTTTATCGGCGTATGAGGGATGTGTCCCTCGTATGGCTTAATGAAAAGGAATTATTTTCTTTCATATTGCGTTTTTTTGCCTGCGGTGTGGTGGCGGCATAGAATCCTAGTAAGGGAACGTCCGATAGGCGGGCAACCATAGCTATACTGCGTTCGCCAACCCGCCTGACAAGCGTGGCGATTATGGCTATCTCCCCTTGAATTCGACGATGTTTGGGTTAGGGCCCTATAAAGCAGTGGAGTGGACGTCCTGCGGCTGGAATTATAATGATGTGCGTTTTACAGCAACCTTAGCACGACCAAATATAATTCCTTATGGATTGTAAGCTACCTACCGATAGCAAGTCAGTATAGTGCATCTCAATTCTGGACTTTTGAAGTCAGGCAGAACCTATGAATATTCGAGCCACAAATACGCGTCAGTCAATATAATCTGCGGTTCGAAACTTATGCGGAAACCTTTAAGCTATCAGGAAGTAATTAGACGCCACTCGAAACGATTAATCAATGACCGAGTTCAGAAAGTCCGGTTGTAAAATTAGTCATTTATCTCGCTGCCGTTTACTCACAATTGTGTTAGATAGTTGTCGATAAGAGACACGTGGTTGCGAGGTCGACGACCCGTACTCTTGAGCGCCGACAGCTCGGTAATAATAATAAAATGTTTCCGTACGACTGGTTCAAGGGCGAGCCGCTGATATCGGCGCCCGCTATATTTAGAATTAGCTGTGTGCGTATGTAATGTAAATACTTACCTACGTAACGTTTATGTGTTTCATATCAAGCCGTTCAATTGTCTTAATTCACGTGTTGATTACACATACTAATGGGCAAGCCTTTGCGAGGCATAACAATGACTTTGGAGATAAGTATCTGGCGCACGTACGTTGGCTGTAATTATGACCTCTGCTTCCGATTAATCTGACTAAACCATACGCAATAATCGCAATATTTATCAGTATCTTAACATTGTAGTCGCAAGGGATCAAACTCTTCAAAATTCCTTGTTTAATTCCGATACGGATCGTTCGTACGCCTCCGTTCTATCATTAAATTATAGAGAAGATTCGAGCGAGGATACCGAAAGCAATTCTCAATTCCGGATCTGGGCCAGTCAGTAGAATATAGGAGTGCATTATGTTGGCGGTGCGTTGTGCAGGCAGACCGAGTAAATTCCGCTCTCACTTTCGCATCGTAGCAGTCTGGTGGTGTGTACATGAAAACGAGATGAATGGAACGGCGACGGAGGGCTTTAGTTCCCTGCGCTTGTTATATTATGTATTTGGTGGGATCGATCCGGTCGCAGCATTCTCTTGCCTGTGCCGGGGGATAATAGTCGCTCTGTGCAAAGATGCACGGTCCTTACACAAGAAACGTTGTTGTAAATTGTGCAATGTTTGTCATTTTAAAAGTACCATCTCCTATCTTGGCTTCTCGCGATCGCTACCAATAAGTGAGTTATGGCAGACGCATTTTGGTCAAAAACATCACCTGAGTTGGAAAGCAGCAAAAAGTGGTCGTGTGCGAGGACTGGAGGCATGCACCTTGCACCACAGCGCTGCGGCTCAAGTGAAACGTCACCCGTCACGCGGCTTGCATTCATTCATACAATATGTTGTAATGGGGTCGTTAAACTTGGTGACGTCACGTAATTGCCGGCTCCCTTCGCCGGTTGAAATCAAAACATCGGATTAATAAAGAGGGAGGCATGCCTGTGTAGGTCAAGCACATTATCAGTCGGTTATGTAACCTGCTCCTAAACATCGGCGTCGCGTGTTCGATCACATTAATGTTTGCTGTAATACGGGCCATTGTTGTGGCGGGGGATCCTCTCGCTAAACTGAGGCGTGCCTTTCAGCTTTAATACAAAACAGTTTATAAATTCAAACTATAGGATATTACTGTGATTGCCGGCCGACCGCGAAGTGCGAGTGTCTTCGTTTTAGACCGTGGTTTTAGCTAGGGTAAAATTTATTTTGGTCCGTCTGTTCTCATTGTTACACGCATAACAAACCCTTTTTTTTTCATATAGCACTTTTTTTAAATCGTGTGTTCTAAATCCTCAGAGAGTGCCACTCGTTAATCTTATTTAAAAAAACCGACAGTTGCTGAAGAAATTTCCTTATTAACACAAAGCTGCATATTTAATAGAGGTAAACGACCGATACTTGCTCTATTTACTGAAGGTCGTTCGTTTCAATTCGAATTCGTCGTAAAATCCCGTCTTCTCTCTCGTTTATTATAAAAGCTGGATGCACTATGAAATTGAGATATTTTGGATGCGGCATTGGTATTTTTTCGTTATTGTATTTTGCACTGCTATGGTTTGATGGAAACGTTAATGTGGTTCTAGCTGGAATTAATGTATTTGTTATATTTTACACAAAAACTTTTTTGCAAACAACTCTATAATAAAATGCCACATCCGAAACTTTTCAAGTTATACAATCTTGTGCCCGTAAGTCGAAGTATGTATGTACGTACACCCCGGCTAGAACGGAAAGGTCACGACCACGACTCTATGTACTATGGAGAGAAGGTACCTAAGGGAGGAACACTTTATTTAGTCTCCTTCGAGAAGGGGTCGCGTTATTAGGTCAGTAACACGCCGGTAATCCGTCTGGTAACACTTGGGTGGCATTTTGCTCGTCTGGTTTTTAAATAAGATTGGCATAGTTATTAAATCGATGGGCAATCGTATAATGATCTTATTTAATATGTATGGTAATAAAATTACAGACCTCACAACTAGAGATCCCAACAAAGTTTTTATACTAGCTGTGCCCGCGACTTCTTCCGATTCCCAATTTATCGCTGTTTTTTACCTTCCACTGGACTACGACAAAAATTTCGTAAATAAAATAGGCTAAATAGTCTCGAGTTGTAGCGAGACAAGAAAAAGCGAACAGCAATTGATTTTTATTTAAAAAGGTGTTAAGCTCAATCAACCATTGATTCATTAATAAACTGAAATGACTCCTACCTACTTTAATTTTGTATTCTCGAAGCAGCGAAGACGATAGCGCGCTACTGCAGCACCTGCCTTACAATTTGTTTGCAGTGAAGGAATTAATCGCTTTAATAAATGTTTACATAGAAGTGCAGGCCACCTGTTGCCTAACGGCTCAGCGGAACACCTAGTTATTGTGAGCTTGACATTCACGGGGCACTCTGGGCCAGACCGAAATAACTTGACTACGTAACCGACCGCATAACACAACGTAATGCTCTTTCTATTTAGAGTGCCTTATAATTAAATACGCAGACATTTGCATTTACCTCTAGGTAGGCGCAATGCGTCACGACGACGACTACGGATCGCAACAAATCAACTTTGGCGACTTTAGTCTAGATCTTATCTTTAACTTGCCGTTTTAAAAACAACTCATTTATTCGGGTCACTGACTGCGGTCGGATTTGTGAAATTGGAACGGATTGCGTTGCGAAGTTGCGATACGCTCTAGTAATCGGAGCTCTGATTTTAAAATATTACTAAATTACTCATCAAAGGATAATAAGATTTCATTCATAAAAAATGTTTATGACCTAGAAATGTGTTTTTTTTTCTCATTGTGTTTGCTGCCGAGGGGCAGTGTTTGCCTTCGCACGTGCCGGCGGTGTCGAGACAGGTGATTCGATGAATACGGTTTACGTTTCCCATTGTTGAAACTCAAACAAGTATAAAAAGTAAACCGGCCATCATGCCTTTTATCGTCCCGGTCCCGCTCAGAAGCTCGATCAGGGAATAATAATAAACAGTCAAACTCATTCATTTTCTCTTTTTCTCCCGACAATATACATGGCACGACTTTTTTTTTGTAGATACGCAGAGGGATAGCCCGCCGGAATTTTATGTAAAGGCAAGGTGCACACATTTACATGATGTGTCGGTGTAAGATGTGCCTGTGTTGGAGGGATTCCCCAACTTTTTACAAACACAATCAAAGTTGTGTAATGTTTGCTCGTATCCGTCTCGGCCGCCACCGCCGCCGCTGACGCCGCCATCGCCGCCGCTGTAATACGGAATGCTACTGTGTTGTTCATATGAATGTCGAGGTTAATACCCTATTATCTCATGCTTTAGTCATTCATTGTTCATTTACATTTTACGATGAAGAAATGAGTATTAGAATTTTGCTGAAAACGAAGCATATTTTGGTGCTATCACCCACCACCCCTATCAGGTGTTGTCAACTTTTATGAACATTGATAACACTTATCGAAATAAATAACAAGTACCAAGATTTTGACTTGGAAAACTTTAAACGTAGCGGCTGTCAGATAAACCGCCTACGGATTACTGTTTTGCGATGGACTTATAAAGTTGTCAGTGAATTTACTTTTCTTATCCAGAAACTGCACTGAAGGCAGGCTACTACCATCAATCCGTGTGGTGGACCCATAGCATCGTAATCGTAACCAAAGAAAGAAAAGCTACGAGACCAATATAATAGCAAAATAACATTATGTAATTAGGACTTCGGTAGTCGGCCGCAATAAAAACCTTGTCATCGTCGGAGGTAAAGAGGTCATACATAATAAATAAGCGCATGTTTATCTTTAGGTCGTTGGTAATGACACAATAACGATGCAAAGTGGGCTGGTGTCAGTGGACAGGAATCCGGTCGCATTCCTAACGGGCCGCACTTGCACTATGCATTTTGCAATTTATCTTCGTGTTCGTGAGCCGGAGCGAGGGCTTAGAAAGCAAAATAGTCTGGTTATACATATATTGCTATGAAATGAAATGTTCCTCGATCTTTCTAGCGAAGCAGAGGTGAATGAAGTTGGTTTTCTCTTTCATTGAAGCTCTTGTTAGACACTGCGATGATATGTTTCATAGAACAACAAGAGCCGATACAAAATACTGTTGTCCAGCATCTCTATTCTAAAAGATCAACAAAGGGACACCACGACTAAACTGTTTAAAAATAAAACATGTCCTTTGCAAAAACTCGCAAGCGGTATTGGAATGAGTAATTTGTTTGCCAGTTCCGAGCTGCAGCCGGGTCCTGCGCTTGTAATGCTCTTTTTATGCGTAAAGCGCGCACCACTAAACGGTTTTGTTTGTGGGTTGTAAGAAAAAGCCTCTGCCTCGCCTCCATTCATAATTTGATGCCCGTGAGCGTAAACGATGTGTTACGTGCAACCAGATAAAACAAAAACTGTAGTCGGTAGCACTTTTTTTTCTCTTTTTAATCGAATAGCCTGTGTATGTTATGATATGGACTGCAACCTTGTTCTTTGATCGAAAAGTCGAAATCAAATACTAAGTTTTTTGAGATGTGAATACATATTTTAGGTTGAGCTTAGCGTTAATTAACAGGAATAATAAATCAAATAAACTGTATGAAAATATGAAAAAGAGTTTGGCTTCATCAGTTTATCAAACAAAATCTTGAAGTTTGTAGATAAGCGTAAGGGCTTGTGTACATCGTTAGCTCTTCTTTGCCTTCTCAGAGTCGAAACGAAACTTTAAAGATCCCGACCTAAACCCTCGTTTGCATTAGGGATACAAGCCGCCCGCGATCCCAAAACCCGCCCGCCCGTAAGCACCAGCCAACCCGGCCGGCGAAGAAAACTCTCCCTTTCATATCTTTAAATGAGCTTTTATGAGACTTTGAAGGGTTCTCGTCTCGAGCAGGCTCTAGCTGTAAGGCATTGGGTCACTACGACAACCGGGGACGGCAAGATTATGTATTCACCGCTATCTGTGCCGGTATAGAGTAATTAGTTTGATTGAAATCATGTGTGCCGGTCTGTTAGACGGAAGTGATTAGAGCTGTTATAACCTCATGTTTGCATGTGGGCAGTGTAAACGCAATATAGTAGACATATAAGAGCTCTGCGCAACCCTCATGTCAAACGCTGCATAAATCAATACGGCACTGCCGTCGGCATGGGCCTGTAATAACATGCGGCAGCTCTTTGTTCCGGCCAGTTGGAGATCACGTAGAGTCTCCTCTGTGACTTTGGTACCATTCGGAAAACTCGGCAAAGCACAGTACTGGGCCGGATGATTACTTATTAACGTAGGTGGAGTGGAGGCTGGCTGGCACGGGCGGGCCGCGCGGCGCTCGTGCCGCGATCGATGCCGAGTCGGCCAATGGCGCGCTGCCGCCCGCGCCCCGCCGGCGCACCCTCGCCCCTCGCCGCCCGCCTCACCACCGCCCCCATAAATCATTGAATTTGCTATAAAACACCCCCGATGTTCGTAAAAATGTAACTCTAATTGCGGACACAATTCCCGTGTCTTCTCATCTGACGATGCGGGAGCCGCGCGAGCTAGCTAGCTACCTCTGTGTAGTTTGGAGAGTGTAAAATATTTGATGCGGATGCGGTAGAGCGAACAAAGCGAGCTCGTCGCACCCGTCCTCCCGGCACCGGCTCCGGCTCCGGGCTCTGGCAGAATAATTGAATTTTCATCATGGAACGAAATGAAAGCTGAAAACTGAAGCGGCGAACTTTGTTGTGGAGGCGAATTATTTCGGAACCTTACAATTTAGACGTGTTGCGTTGTGGTTTTTATTTTAAAAGGTCTTGAATTTGTTTTTATATTAACGTCTGAAAGCAAAATATAAAACAATTAAATTTGAATAACTACATAGCCAAAGCTAATTTATCTGCAGTGATGGATAGATTATGCGGCTGCAATATGGTAATGATCTCGGGCTGGTTATCATTCGATCGTGTAATCAGCCATAATGAGCAGCGAGTTAAATACTGTATTTACCTGAAAGTACTCGTTTTATTTTGAAACATTTAATTTAATATTTCCTTTTGTTTACATAATAATTTCGTTTCAAATTTCATGCTGTATTTTATAAGGATAGGGTTTATCAAGACACGTGTTTATTTGGACCTGGTACAATGATTTTTTTTTAAATTTATTATAATTCCCTCCCTAGA
Organism: Euspilapteryx auroguttella; assembly: GCA_951802225.1. NCBI lineage: Eukaryota > Metazoa > Arthropoda > Insecta > Lepidoptera > Gracillariidae > Euspilapteryx > Euspilapteryx auroguttella. The sequence goes on along the minus strand of OX637660.1, from coordinate 3,076,223 downwards.
CAAATCATGAGATGCGAATGGAAAGTCAAAATTTCAAAGAACAATGGTTTTGGAGGAACATCGAAGAATAGCCCACATTACAATCATGACGAGACTAATGTTTTTAGAGTTGTGAGATAAGTAGGTAGGAGTACAGTAGGAATGTGTCTAGGGTGCCAGAAAAACATGCAACGAATACAACCATACAAGAACTACTAGACTCCGACACAAAAATGTTTATATTCTTCAAAGTTCGCGCGCCTAGAAACGAACCTTAACAAAATTTGGTTTTGACAATAGTTCATGAATTGGTATATTATTTTTGGATTTTAGGATTATATACTAGCAATAATTTCTACTAATGAATAAGCTCACTGTTGACAAATAATAGTTTCATCCTTAAGTTAAAAAAATATATAAAATGTCCTTTTCGCAGCCTCCCCGTGGCGCAGGGCCGGGCTACGGCGGAGCGCCGTACGGGGCCCCTCCTGGCGCCCAGCAGCCTCCTGCCGGCTACGGGCCCCCAGGCTCGTACCCCCAGAGGTACCCTCCGCCCGGGCCGCCAGGGGCCCCTAACTCGAGGCCGCCTTTCTCGCAGCATCAGGTAATACATTAGACTTGGGCCAAAGTTGCTCTAACCAATGTACCTATAATGTTATTTAATTAATTACCTCAACGAGGCGCAGTGTACAGTGCTTGTTTCGTTCTTTTAGGAGTCCTATATAATGCGCGCGGATGCATTAATTTGTCAAGTAGGTATATGATGTTCAGATAAAAGGGGTGTATATCTGATGATTAAAAATATTTTTTCGGTAGATAACTTGTACCTTACCTACCGATTGACTTGTATACTTCACTAGGCCAGATTTTTTGGTTTGTTCATACTTTCGGTCTGAAAAATCATGTTTTATTCCTAAGTATGGAAATGTTTAAAGGTGTAGTGACTCTAGCCTTAGAGCAGAACCATATGAGGCAAAACATAACCAAGCCTTGAAAGTTTGTAACAAGCGTGAGTTTGGAAGGTGAATCTTTGTCATGTTACTTTTGTGGCTGGTGGTATTAAGGTCGGCCCTTCTAATCGCTTCGGCCATTTGTTAAGGGCATTACAGAGAGACTACTTCAAAATAAACCGTTACTCTGGTGAATTTCACAAACAAACAACTCTGTGAGAGTCAGTCGAATTACATTGCTGTTGGGAGTGGAAATGCAAATAAAATAAGAGATTGGTGGATCTGTAAGTAAAAGTGAGTGCCATGAATCTTTTGGACGGAAGCCGTCGGTCGGGAAACTGGTCGGAGTTAGATCCTCAAAATAGTTTACCCGCTTACGAGTAGGCTAGACAACCACTAAGAATAATATTTTTAATGACTTAGAATTAATATCTGAACACTTTACCTGTTATGCCAGTCTAGACTACCAAGAGGATTTGAAACTATTAAAATAAAAACCGCGTAAAGAACGATAATATAATCGTTGTAAAATATATATTTTTAACCAATAAATAACTTTAAACATCGATTTTATTAACAAACGGCTTCGCAAATGAAATACCAAAATATGAATGTTATCGTAATCAGTCGGTTTTGTTTATCAATCGATGTTGAGTCGAATTGCTTATTAGCACTGAAAAATCGAATTATAATGTTTGATTTTTTTCGATTAAACGAATGAGGTAGACTACAAATTCTAATTCACAATAAAACTAGTACAAACGGAACGAGAAAAAAACGCAAAAAAAGCTGCGATCATACAGAGTGCATTTATAAGTCTTTATAATTTAATTTATGGTATGTAACTTAACGTAAATAACACGGCACATGTGTAAACGAAAAAAAAACTCATATAAAAACATAATGAATTAATATAGGTATTATAATATAATAACAGATGTTTCGCGTACCCAAATTGAATGTTGATTCCAATTCCAACTAAGGTGAACGACCTGCGACGTCGTTATGCGAAGTTCGCATTACTATTCTCCCCAGTATAATTTGATTGAATAGTGTGATGATTATTTTCTAGTCGGTATGAATTGTTATGTCACTGTTTGAACGTATTGAATAAGGTATTCATGTGACATTCATAACATTTTATAAACATAAAATATTCTTAAATGTAAAAGATAATGCATAGGTATAGGTATTCATTTATTCAATAATGATTTACAATAACTCTTAGTCTTCTTAAGGTTATATTGGAAACGTCCAAAATAATCACGCTATATTTCAGCTCACCATGTAGATAAGTTCCGCCCATGTTATTACAAGATTCATATTCCGAAACTAGAGAGGCGAGTTTGCTTCTCAGAATTCGAGCCGAGAACGACGGCGCCGCGGCGGAGCCTCATCCACTCAAGCGAACATAACCTTCTATACAACTGAGACTTGACGCGGGAAAGACGGCCTTAGGCCTGTAGCTTCACATGCGAAGTTGGCGTGCAGGATAAAGCACGCTCGAGTGACGTAAGCAGCTTCTCGCGCTCCGGCTGACGTAAGCTCGTTATGCAACGGAGCCCGAGGTATGCTCTAGCAGGGCTCTTTGGGCAGGCTTCGTGGAGAAATCGTGGTTGAGAAATGAACGTTTCGGTGCGAACAAGGCCGTTTTGAAACATGTTGAACTTACTGTCGTTAGATGTTTGGTCTGCTGGCTTGGCCTTTGAGGTCTGTTTAATGAGCTCTCTGCTAGATGTGAGAAATTACATCACGTTGTACTGCATATAATTTTATCGTTTGGTGTTTGGAAAGTTTGGATTTTAGGTGATCTTTAATGTCAGGCAGGTTTATACTCTTTTGCGTTTTACAATTGACAGATTGATCTTAGTCATAATTTTTCTATTTTGGAGTTATACATACTTACGCTTTGATCTGGTCAATTCATTATAGGTGATCGTACCCTGGTTCTGATCTAATTTGCTGTAAATTTCAAGCCCCTCTATAGAAGAATCATACTTATTCTCTCGATAAATTCCCAAAAAAAGTTAGTATTTCAGATTTCAGCTTATTCAGAGAAAGGTGGACAGGCGCTATGATGCGAACATATTTTAACTTGATATCAAATAAATGGTAGGTAAGTATTCTTTGATGGTTTTCATAAAAACTATTACAATCATTGATCAAGCTATCTGCATAAAATATGTCTATTGCACTATCACACCTAAATAAATCCACATAGTGACACTCTTCGAACGTATTATTAACGCTGTGAAGTTGTGAGACATGCTGGTGTGTGTGTGTGAGTCATGACATGAGTGGCACGCGGCTCAAGAGCCTCGTGATAGTGACAGAAACAAGGCAGCTTAGAGCTCATGATCCGGCCGGATCAGGTCTAGCTAGTCTAGATACTAGCATCCGGGGGTGCAATGAATGCGACGGATTCAAGGGCGCGCCTCAGGTGATGACGTACGCGCCACCCGCCACCCACCGCGCCCCCACGGGTAACCACCCGCCTAATAATGCACGTCTGCGCCCCGTCTGCCGCGGACGGTGCAGTCAACCTTGCCCACTTCAGGGGACCTATCCGCGGATCACAAAAATGCCAGGACATCACGCATGGTCAACAGATACGGACTCAGGCGCGGTCGGTAGGGAGCAGCATCTTAAGATCCGATGCTTGGTGTTGCCGAGTACGTGTTAGTAGGGTGCTTGGCTTGCTAAATAAGTATTGTTTGAATTTAGGATGTTATAGTGGAAATTACAAGGTCACTAATTAAAATTAAGTTGTAGTGTTCTACAAAGCGCTTTGTTGATTGCTCTCTAATTATCATAATAATAGTGTAGGCGTGTAAATGGGGTGGCGGCCCCGTCAGCTGAGCGAAAACGAAAGTAAACAGAACTCGGTCAAAGGGTTTGTACTCACCTACCCGCAATATTTATGTGGGTATGGGGGGCGGAGGCAGTCGGCCCCCAACACCCTCCTTTGATGGATTGGTCGGCGACTGCTCGGATGTTCGTCTGAAAATCGACTAAACGGCGCTGCAACGGGCATTAGTTTCGATTTCCATCTCCCGGTTCGGTCGGAGCGACAAACTTTTTCCTCAAATTATTATTCAGTAAAAGTTTTCCGAATTCTTTGTTTTGTTTTGGGTGCAAACGCTCTACCACCCGATACCCACCCCCTGCCATTCTGAAAGTTGCTCCAGTGACACAGATTGTAACAATATTACTCCTTGTCTGAAGATTATGACAACTTTCTCCTTCTTTTTTTATTGTATTTGAACGATGGACGATTGATTCTGTATTGCGTTGGTTTACATAGTTGAATTTGAAAGAAATGGGCATTGTCTTTCTGTCGGTCAGTCAATATCGATCGATCTAGATGGTAGGTTTCGGCTTTGCTATCAAATAGAGCGCATCCAATTAACAGTAGATACAATAGCGCCCCTTTGAGCTGATATCTATCACTATTGCCTTCCTTTCCTACTCTAGAAACAGAGTTACGGGACGTACGATTATTATCTTAGATTCACGATAATTCTAGTGCCATATTAGATATTAGCGATATTAGACATGCGACATATTTATGTGCGAAAACATTTGAGTTTGAGTGCGAGATGTACTCGCGCACTGAGTTCTGTACTCGTATCGCACTACATGGTACCTCTGAGTACCATGACTGTACACTGATTTTACCATTTACGAGTCAGAGACGACAACGAGATTATTGCGTATCTTAATTTTCCTAAAAAAAAAGTAAATATAGAAGAAACTTTAGCCATTCTTGTTTAGTAAACTTAAGAGCCGGCTTATTTTAACATTTACCACGCACCTATAATTAGCCGTTACATAACATTATCGAGTCTTATTAAATAACAAATAAAATTACGAACACGAAGTTCACGGGCTGATGACGTGTTTTATTATTCAATTAACGAGACGTCTGTGTACAATGAGGGGCGAGGTGGGGGAGGGATCATGAAAAGTGAACGACTCGTCTTGACCTAGTGCGCTGTAAATATCAGCTGGGCTTATCTGCTGCCTTGAAACGTGACGCGAAAACTATCCGCGGTACTTTCACCGCCATTGATGCAATGAGCGCTCTCGCCTGCCTTTGATTTGTCTAGGCCACGGCTGGTTTCCGTCCGTCGATTTGGTAATAAACTAGTCTAACAGAGAGGGACTTTCTAAAGCATTGGTAACTCGAAATGCACTCTGTTTTGCGTCATCTTTTACCCTTGTACCATGAGCATGAGCATCTTTCACACGCACACTACATTCATAATTAATCACGAACTACTCGTGCTAAATAATTAAAAAAAAAACTCTTTAGTCTTACACTATTCCTTGTTCTTACACTATTATTTATAACATAGTTGAACTTGGTCCGGGAAGGCCGGTTGCGAAAGTTCCCACAGTATAAATAGGATTCGTACAACTGTATTCGTGCTGATTTTACATATAGGTACATACGTAGGTAGGTGCGTAGTGCACTCGTTTGCAAGTAAATGAGCATAATGGTGGCACGGCCAAGGACGATCGTGCCCCTCGAGCCATTGTGAACTACGTGTTTTATTGTTTCGCTATTTACTTGTACTGTTATGTTTTGATAACGGGTTGTGTTTGTGTCTTGTAATTTAGGTTTATGGGCTTCGAATGTTTATTCTGTTTGTAATAATAAGGCCAACCTTGTCGTTGAGTGTTTGTCATTGTTGGTTTTTTAAAAATGGTGTTTCGTCCTTCGATTTAAGATTTACAAGTGTGCGCACCGCGATTTCGTCAGCGCAATTTCCCATCATACCACAAATCCCAAATTATACGTTTTCGTCGCAGCTTAGGTCTTTTCTCAGGCGTTATAGACTGCTACCCTGTTATTCATAAAAAGTTAAAGAGCATTTTAGTTATTTGGCGTATGTCAATTAAGACTGGATGTCTCGTATTTACCATACAATAAACCAGACAAGTAGACCTCCAGTAAAGCTACTTAAAACCAATTTTATGAATAACACGGCTAAAATATAAAGTAATAGGTAAGATCTAAGTGCGATATTCCTAGATAAGTCAAAATTTATATATTAAAAACTCAATGGTGCGGCTCTGTTGTTTATAATTAGGTATCTAAACGTGTAAATACCATAAATTTTCCGGTTTACGTCACAATACATTCCAGCCGATCTGTGACTCTACCTTGACCATACCCAACCAAAGAAATTAAACTAATGGCTATTTTATTTAAAACTAAGAGTCATTTGAGCACGTGCCAGCTTACTTCCAACGCCATTCCACCTATCCTTAACAAAAACCATCGCTGTCGGTTTTTATTGAGGTTGGTTACTTTACAAAAAATATTCCATCACGTTCACGAAGCAAGTAATGATGTACCCATAGTGAAGTATTTGGTGATTCAACAACAGTGGCAAAATCAATTCCATTGTAACTTTGTTTAAGTTTTTTTTTAGTTAGGAAGGTAGGTAACTCAAAAACTTTTTATACGTTGTTTGTTGTTGTAATTGTAACACTGTATTTTTTTATTCAGTAGTAAATTCACATATTACAGTAATGGCAAGAATATACAAATCATGAACATTTAGCTGTTTCCACATGTTACTCAATCAAGTAAGATGTTGATTAATTAATTAACTCTATATGTAATACCTACATACATCACAAAATCATACAAACTCTCTAACTCGACATTGATAAGTTACGTTTAACCCTTTGCAATGGACAGTCGGATGAGAAAAAAAGCCAATTTGGCAAACTCGCAGGTCGCGGCTTGAAGTCACGGCCAAGGGCACCCACGGGTTATTCCAAGTCTCTATGATTGATTGTCCCTCTCCGTTGCCGAACGAACGTGACTAAGAGATCATAGATCGTAGGTTTTAAGGTTACGTACTCGCAGGACTTTGCTTTAACCTACTGCTTGCGCTTGTCCGGGTTTTGAGTACCTATACCTCTATTTTTTATACTAGCTGACCCGGCAAACCTTGTTTTGCCATATAAATAATTTTTAAGGGGTATGAAAAATAGATGTTAGCCGATTTTCAGACCTACTTAATATGCTCACAAATTTTCATGAGAATCGGTCAAGCCGTTTCGGAGGAGTACGGGAACGAACATTGTGACACGAGAATTTTATATATAAGATATACCTATATCTGATATCCTAGCAAGGGTTGAATCTATTCAGCAATAATATGACATACATCTATGAAACACAAAACAACAATATAATTTTTCAGAGGCCCGAACCACCCGAAATAAATACTATTTAAAACGGACGGACCCTCACCAAATAGTTTTTTTTTGTCTCGAAATACAACTTATTTTCCTCATCGAAGGTACTGCCCTTCAAACATTTAACACGTCAATCAATGTCCATGAACACGTTCAGAGTATAATCTGTTTAATATGTAGATGAACTTGGACTTTTAAAACTGGATTCGCGGTCTTTTATAAATGTCCGATACTTTATTTCATATGAGTCACCAACCCATTTTAAAGTCCAGCGGAGATAAATATGTTGATGTAACTTATCACGCGTTCAATATTAAATACCGACTAGCTATAGAAACGAATTATTATTACTCAATTACTTTAGCTTCGAGAGCTGGATTTATGAGTTTATTATTCTACTGGTACTGAAGTGCACATCTAACATCGTGACAATTCTGAAACGTTCGTTCCAAGCTACCCACCGAGGCTCTCGTCTAGACTTTAAGCAAGTTAGCCTGTGCGTTCTGAGCCTTACTCATAAATGGGACCTTTGTATGCCTTGTTAGTAGAGAAAGTTGTTAAGGCGAACAAGGAAACTGAAAGTGGCAAGCTTTATTTAAACTCTTTGGGTCATGGTTTCGGGTTTTTGACAGCCGGGCTCCGTGCTGGGATAGGTTTACGCATGACCGAGCACAGCGAGCTAACACTCTGACCTGACCTGACTCAAACAAAGGGAGAACAATCTCAGCACAATTTTATTCCTAAAGATGCTATCTGGCCATCACGATCGATCGCGTCCGTGAGCGGCTTGCGACTGTACGACAATAGTCAGAGTATGGTAATGTATGGTACCGTTTCCGGCAATAATCTTTAAAACCTTGTCTCCAGGGCTACGAGAGAGGCGGTTCCCCCCAGCCCCCGTCGCACCCGCCGGGCGCGCCCAGCCCCGGCGCGGGCTCGGCGACCGGCGCGCTGTCTCCGAGCCAAGAGGCGCAGCACCCGCCTCATCCCGCGCAGCACCCACCTCATCCGCAGCATCAGGTATGTAACTCTGGAAAAGCAGCTTCGGAGACACAAATCTCAAGTCCTAAGGTCCGTAGCCGTAGTGTCATCGCAATAGACGACTTGTCTGCCGTAGAGGAAGGAATGACGCGGAGCCAGATGCAGGACATAATGCTTAACGTGCCAGCTAGTCGAAGCACGTAAACAATAGTATTGCATGTCATGGAAATCGTATAACTATTGTTTGAAGTCCACTGCAATGTTGCTAAGAAGAATATATGAATCCCCAGTAAATGAGGCAAATGAAGACAGATTCACATAACATTATTACCAACGTGACAAGGGGCCAGCTTGTCGCCGCGATTATAACGACCACTACACTGCGGCCGGTACCAACGGCTTAACGTGTCTTCCGAAGCACGGAATCATCTTACTTTTCGGACAATCAGGTGATTTAAGCCTGCAATGTCCTATCCAACCGAAAACAACCACAAAGTGATTTTTGTGAGAATTCAATATGTGTTGTTTTCTGCGAGGATCGAAACCACAACCTTCCGTGCCATAATCAAAGGTTCAACGCGCTACGTTATTATTAACATAAAATAAAGCACAGAATTTCTTTAGACATGTAATATCACGGATTAATCTATGGCTAAAAGTGTATTTAAAGCGCACTCTGAAATTCCGTACACATATTCTGCAATCGATGTACACGGTCAGTCGAACACAGATAGTATTTTCCGCTCACCATTATACTTCTAAAGATACAATTATTTTCTAAGAATAACGTGTCGTGATAGTAGACAATAACCGCAGAATGATCCTCATTCCGGCTCCCGGCTACGGGGCCCGGATTACGCGCGCCGGATAGCGATCTCCATCGCCTCACGAAATTGAGCACGGGAAATACACTGGCAACTTCGGCTATGAACTTTACTGTTATGGTAAAACATTAAACGCTTCGCAGTCCGCGGAATAACCGTGTCCCCTTTAAAAAAATAACCAACTCTCAGACACTAACATAACAATTTTAATAAATCTTCTTAACGCTATACCGCCGCCCATGAAATGTAAATGAATATCAAGAAGAAAAAGTTAACGTATCATTTTTAATGTTATTCCTCTTTCTTTCCTTTCTCTTTACATAAAAATAGCATAATGTGTTTAATTTCAAGTCAAATCAATGTAACCAAGTTCATAGGTCAGAAACGTTTTAAGCAAGAAATACATTATAGTATGAATTGCCATTGAAACTGATTCAAAACAACCAAGCCTGGATCAAATATCCGTTTGACAGTTGTACTAAACACAGATCCGATGTACCGACACGAGGCAGCCCCCGGCACGCATTGCTCAGCATAGTAATTTCGTCTATGGTTATTGGGCAATAGCGTAGCGTGCTAAAATTCTACGGCATCGTGGCTTTAATGAGAACTTACGACAACGCCCGATTCGAAAATCGCAGTTGCCCGCAGCCATACTTTTTAATGATGACCCTCGAATTGCTGAATGAAATTGGAAGAGGATCAAAGAATAAGAATCGCAGTATAAAAAAAGCTAGCTTTTTCCTTTTTTTATGAGAAAATCATAAAGCAAGAGTTGTCACAGATGACGTGTTTGTTGTTATAAACTCTTTGTCGGACGATCGTTTCGTCATAGTGCGAAGATCGGAATTCAGTGAAACGTGACAGCGGAGGATTTGGCACGCGCCTCAAACGTTTCTCGCTCGATTAGCATATTTCTATGGAAACCCTGTTCTATCGCGCACGTGGTCGACCCAGTTGCGGCAAACTGCACCGGTTGATTGATACCATCTTTGATCGAAGAAGATAATAAAGTGCCCTAGACATAATGACCGTATTCCTCAACCGTACATTTTCATTTTGTAATCTGTATGCCCGACGGCTCTCCACTTTTGCAAGGAGCACGTTTTCGCCCGAGGTGCTCGGGTGCAAAAATTAAACGTCAGTCAGATATCAGAGCCGGCGATGTAGAACGTGCCAACCCTTCGCCCGGGAGGGCATCTTCTTCCACGTCGATTTACCCTCGACAGCCCTTCTCGGGTACACAAGACGGAGCGCCAGAAAACGTCTACTACACAATTTATTCCAGCGAAAACTCTTACGGGCTGCCTCAATTCCGAGATGGCGTAACAGCCTTCTTCAAACAACCCCTATTGCGCTATCAATATACTTTGCGTCAACTTTGATTTAAAAGTTGTGAGCGTAATTATAAAATGACGTCCTTGCTATTCTGAAAGCAAACTGAAACTTTTCTAACGTGGTCCATAAGAGTTTCAAAAGTCTTATATTCGGTACGGTACGATGCGTATCGCTCGCTGTTGTGATATAAATCTAAACTCTATCTTTGTTCGTAGCGCGAGGGCTCTGAAACTTCCCGCGCTCTGTTAATACTCGACGATGTCAGGCGAGGATTTCAAGAGTTGAGGGCCATTCTGGCATCGTGATAGCACAAGAGTCGTCCACTCGAAATGAAACGTCATATCTTATTTTATGATTAGCGGCCTCGAAAGCGCTCCGTAATTTTGTTAGTTCCGCCTTTCTGGTGCTGGGGGCGAGTCGAGATCGATGCTGCCGTTGCGTGCGAGTGCGAGTGGGACGCCGCTAGAGAGGCTCTCGCCCTCCCGCTCGCTCGCGCCGCCTACCGGCAGCCATGTTGCGCTCGACCTGTGCTCGCCCGACCGCCATTGTAGATAGTGATGTCCAGCACTGCCGAGAGCTCGATACTCGACTTTGCTGTTGCACTGTGTACTGCGAACTATCGTACACCTAGAATACGGTATATTTTGAGTAGGGAAACCTTGATTGACATCAACTGTTTAACGGGTCATACTAATTATTGTTGAAATAGTAATTGTTTGAAAATTATATTTTATAACCTATCGTGGTTTATATATGTTGTTTTGAGAGATGCAAAGAAGCTATTGTGCTAAAGCAGATAGAAACATTAGTCAAGTATGTGACTGGCAGGTCATAGTTTAAATAAATCAAATCTCTTAAAATTTACTTAAGTATCTATCTATCTTCTATCTTAATTAAAATAATTGTCTTCTTTTTCCTTATGTATAAAAAAAAACAACAGGTTACCTGGAAGAAATCGCTTAAAGCGATAAGGTCGCCTTTTGTCAACTTACTGTACTATTAATGTTCTTGTTTTTGTGTTTTTTGTGCAATAAAGATATCATTCATTCATTCATTCATTCATTATCTTTATTGTAGGTATTTTTTGAATTGCATAAGAATATGCAACAGCTTATCAAATGATAATATGCACGCAGGCGGCGAAGGGTCTCATAAACAATAATAGCACCAACAAACCGCGGCAGAGTCATTCGGGTCAGGTAAATAGCGCTTTGTATTCAGCGCAAATAGAGAAGTATGAGTGTCGATAAAACCGTTGTCGATAAGGACGCGGAGTCCCGCGGCTTTGGAATTAAAATGTCAGACGTGCGGAGCTCGCACGGGCGACTGCGGGGCGAGCGCGGGCGGGCGGGGCCCGGGGACTGACGTTATTAATAACCATAAGCCGGCAGAAGTAGGAGAGCGTCCAGAGGGGCCAGCCAGCCACAGCGACCGGTAATGAGGAATCACTAATTATATTTTACTGTAACCACGTTAATTATCGCCGAAATGCTCAACTTTATTGCTACGTTTTCAATAAAACTGCGGACCTTCCAACGATAAAACACGATTTTGCTGGCCGGTAATTAAATTCGTTTCAATTTGCCAAATGTGTTGGATAGGTCAATTAGTCATGTTACAGCGATTGTTTATCGTTTCGGGTTACCGTTCGCTACGTGTACGTGTGGTGACTGGACTGTCGTTTTATACATATAGAGCTCATATGCAGCGTGCGACATCCTTGGCCTATACTGTTTTCGCTGGATATTACTAGAACAGAAAATAATATAATGGTTCCTCGGGGCGGGAGACGCTTTAATATTCCCCCCACAGTAGGCGCCGTTTGTGCCCGACAGCTCTGCCGCCGCCCGCCGCTCGGCCGGCCGGCACGGTAAAAAACAGATAACACAGTATATTTTATTGTCAAGGAAATATATTGTCAAAGGCGCTGAGATTAATTGCTATGCATTAGCGATTCGCGATTCCCGGGAGTGCCTTCGAAGTTCAGAGGATAGACTTTTCATGTAAAAACAAAAGTGTCTTATAAAAAGATCAGGCCACTAGAACGCCTCGCTTTTATGTTCCGTGTACCTGTTTTTCATCGTATAAAGAGGGAGTTATCGTCGTGGCGCGGCACTCGCCTCTCATAACAAACTGCAAATGCCCCGGATTCCCCGTACTTTAGTGCGCCACGGCCAAAGTCCGCCGGCAAAACCTCTAAAGCGCTGACTGCGGGACGTACTACATTCTCTTTGCAACGAGCGAGCTAGCTAGGGTTGTCGGATGCCTTTGCTTCCTGGCGAAATAGCACGATCCAGACAAATAAACGTAGCGTTTTTATGCTGTCTTCCAGGTTGTTTAAAAGTTTGTTAAGGTGTGCGGACAACCCTAGCAAGTAAGCTGACGTAGGCACACATCGGTCGCGATTTACTGCGTTCGGTCTGCTCTGGTCTGGTCTAGCCGTTAGTCTAGGGTGGCGGGTGCACTCATTTGTACTAACACTACGTAGGTGATCAGTTTCTATTTCACTCTAATTTATTAAAGCTCAAGCAAGTCGATACAAAGATTTAATGCGATTGCCTGAGGGAATTTTGTGCTGCGTACAAGGGGAGTAAAATATTGCTTGCTAATGTTTGCGGAATAGTTTTTCAGCTTGTTTAACGCTAAAGTTTGGTTTACCTGTTTGGAAGCACGGTTAATATCTGTCTGTTGTTACAGTACGAAAAAATGGGGGTCGATCCTGGGGTACTATTATGGCCGCATTTGCAAAATTGGTTTTTTGTCCTCTGAAGTGTCAAAGTCAAAACAAAAAAACGTAAAGAGGACAAATAGCATTATTGCAAAAGCGGCCGTTATAGGGCCTCTGACCTTTTTTTTTTTAAGGCGGGGAAACTCCTAACGAGTACCCTGCAGCCCCGGGGGGAGCTGCCGGGTTATGTGGGGTTCGCACCCACTAAAACCCCGCCGGTGTCCTCGGCTGATAGCAGGAGGGTCGCGGGAAAGCCAGAACTTAGGAATTCTCCGCGACCCCCCCCAGCATTGGCTGTGTAGCCTCTTCACGGGGGGACAGGTGGTGGTAGTCCCCCCTGAGCGCGGATGGCTCTCCCTACGCCCGACGACGGAACTGGACACCTCGTTCCGTCGTCCTTCTCGGGGCCGTTATGTGACTACACGAGGCCCCCGCCTCGTGCACCAAACCACCCCGGGGTCCTGCAGCGGTGCTGCAGGGCGGATCGGGGGGCCTGTCGGCCCCGCCACGGCGTATGGCTGGCCACCGTGGTGGGACCTTTGAGGCCCCGCCCGCTCTCCTCCTCAACCGCCCCATCCAGCAGTCGAGCGGGAGCAGGGCTTGTCACTCCCCACATGGCACCACGTTACGTGCCATGTTGGAAGTGTCAAGTCCCTGCTCCTTCCTCCTCGACCGCCAGGTGCTACTAGCCGTTCCACCTTGGCCGCAGCACCCAGCGATCGTGTGTGACAGTGCCCTGGATAGGACACTGCCACCCTCTCCTACGGGGCATTGTGAGCGCCCCATCGGCACGCCCATTGCGGCAGCGACGGCGACATCAAGCCGACCGCAAAGCGTGGAGAAATGACAGCCCGGCATCTACTCCCCTGCGCGTTCGGATCTGCCGGGTAGACCTGTGATCCCAACGGTTGAAGGCAACGTAGTCATCAAGCCAACCGTGGGCAGGACTATTGTTCCCGGCATCTAATAACGCAGGGTTTCTAATCAGCCGAGCCATCAATCCCCACGTGGACATGCCATTGGGAAGCTCCCAATCCCCGCACTGCATCTCGTCGCCATCCTTCTTCGCCAATCTCTCCTCCTTCCTTCTTCCTCCCCTCTTTTGTCTTCCTCGCTCAGCAGGGCTTGTTAGTCCCCCCACGGCTCTGAGCAGTTCGCCGTGGTGGAAGTCTCAAGCCCCGCTCTCCTTCTCGACTCTGATAGGGCAGAGAGCATGTGGAGCGCCACTCCCGCCAGATTATTAGCCACCGGACGATCACACCAAACGGGAAACGAAAACTGTGATTGTCCGCTGTTGCCCAGGGTGCACCGCGTGGAGGTTCTCTGGCCAGCCCAGCACCCCATAGGGCCTCTGACCTGAACCAACTCATGCGATAAACTTTATGGTAAAGGATACTCATTACTCATATTCATTCATGATGACGAGCAGGGAGAAGGGAGCAAGATTGCAATTCACATCTATAGATAGAGTCTTAACTTAAACGAATTTTTAGAACATATTTTTTTAGGAACAGACAGAGTTACAAAAAAAAACTTTACTTTCTTTTTTTTATTGGAAAGTTGTTGTTGCTTCGCAGCCGCCATCTCCACCTTGCCAGAGCATCAACGAAGTAGATTTAGTTTATTTTGCACATTTGAGCTTGCTGTGTAATTGCACTCTTGTTTCAACGCCCGGCCGACGCTACGTGCAGAGAATTTAAACTTTATTCCCAAAATAAACAAGACTCCGCCGCCGTCCGCGAGGAAAAAAATATTTTCACTTTGACTTAACTCCCTTCAGCATAATCACGGACTTTCAATAGAAAAGTATTGCTTTGTCCGGCTTACAATAGTTGCGCTTTGAAGTAGCTTTGTGATGTTTTGCCTTCGTTTTCGAGAAATTGCGATTTAATTCCAACTGCGCCGCCGAGTAGATTTACAAGCAATGGCCTCAAACAGAAACTTTGCAAACATTTTCTTTCAAGGTTTGTTCAAGGGGTTCTTTTTGTTGCTACGATTTAACTGAATTCAACTGGCTTTATGATCGTTATTGCTGTCCTCTTTTTATGAACTGGCAACAATGTTGGCTGAAGCAGCTGGTCGGTTTCAATTTGTCAGTCGCCCACGACTCGGCGCTCCGGCTCGACCCTGCCGGTACTTCTCCGATAAACTGCACCATTTGACATCGGAGCTCTCTGACAAAACAGATCCTATGGTAACGGCTTTCATCACGTCGGAACTTAAAAGACACTGGACTCTATTAGAGCGCGTTAGGGCTCAATATCGAAATACCCGAATAGCAGCATGTCACGTTGCGGCTCTCAGACCCAGTGCGATATGGAAGTCGGACAGTTCACGCTCGCTCAATGAAACATAAACTTTATGCCTCTTTGTTAAGATTTAAATTGGTTCGCTGATCCGAGCAGGGAGTTGTTTTCGTTGGTGCGCCGTTATTGAATGGAATGCGAGGAGATGAGGCCGATAGCTGATGACTTTGGAGCCGGCTATGTGCTTACAAAGAACGTGTTTGGGACTCGGCGCGATATTTTGCTTGCCTTAGAATCTTCTTGCATATACGTGACTTTTGGTAGTGTCTAATATGGTTTTTTGTTTTGTTCGCAGGGATACCCACCGCCACCTAGGCCACCTCAACCGTCCACCCCAAACGCTCACGACCCTGATACGGTAAGATAATAAAGCTGCATCAAACAGTGAAAACCCTTTATGCAAAATAATTTGAGAATAGTTAAACAAAGTAAGCCAAGAGCGGACATTAGCGCACTTATGTCAGACACTGTGAGCTAATGGGGAAATAACGTCACCGCTCAATGTCGGCCGTTGTGTTACGAAACTAAATATTATGCTCCGCTAAGATCAAACAAGGAGATAGATAAGTTGCTATGTTTAGCCGGTTTTCATAATAATGTTAAGTGATACCGGCGGTGATTGCTGGTTTTGACTAGATGTTTTGAGTTTTCCAATTGGGGCTAAACTTATATCCAAGTCAATGCCAATCTTATGATATTTGGTGACCACGATATCCTGTTTTAGGAGTAACATGCATCTTCATCTTTCTCGTTTTGTTTGGCCATGCCATGTCTGCAGTCGGTCCGAGGATATTCTTCATCGTCTAACTCGTCGTTGCGTCCGAACGAACAGCGCTAATGGCTAAATAATTATACCGCCGATGCTCGTTAATGGATAAACAACGTCTCCGGTAGTAAACCGATTGGTTTTTCAATCATCACGTATTATGAGGTTTTTTTCCCGTTTAAGTACCAGTTGTTCTTAATTTCGCTTATAATTTAGTAAACAGTTTTTTAAAGTTGGTTCCTCCTATTATTGTCTTCGTCTTCTCGAATTCTTCAATTGTATTCCTGTTTTCGTTAAATCGCGACTGCAAAATGTAAAGGATTCTCAGAAGGCAAAGAGTATCGATGAGGCGTGGCGGCTATCTAAAACTGGTGGCAATGATCAGTGGCGCGTCTTAATTAGCGCAGCACAGCAGCACATGTGGTTGTAATATGGTGGGGGGAGCCTCTATTTCTGGCGCTCCATGATCAGCTTACGTAGGCGACACTGGCAGTGAGCTTGCTTATTCTTAGCGAAAATACATCAGAATTTATTGAGTCACCCTGAAGGTTACAAAGGTTTCAGTTTGTTTTATTCGTGTGGGGGTGAGGAGATGATATAAGAGAATACCATATTATTTTAACAGAGGGCCTCAGTTCGATTTCCGGTTTTAGGTGAATTAGACGTATCACGTATACGTACAGTATAACTTGTTTCTTTAGTTTTGTAATCCGATATAGTGCTCTAAGACGGTAACAATTTCCAGAATACTTATCGTTCATCTAGCTTAGCATAGTCAGTAGGTACGAAAAAAACGATATACCTACATATGAACGCAAGGTGATCCTTTTTATGCGGCCTTATAAGGGGGCAGAAATGTTTTGAATGTTCAGTTACATTATTTAGCTCCAGACGCCCTGACTTAACACAAACTCTGTACTGTACGGCTACGTGGAGCTCGTTTATTTCGACGGAAAAATATTGGTCCCGTGTTTTATAGCGGGAGTGGGACCGGTTTAGTAGTTGCGTAGTCTAGCGCAGGCCTGGTCCATCAAATGCACGTCATGATATCTTTAGCCGGTGGCAGCAGGCACACAGCCGGCGGGCATATCACAGAGTCGACTTTATGACTTATGCATGCATTACGTACGCCCTTTCAGATAATGAATAAAACGTCAAGAGTCTGACACCGAATGAACAATGCAGCTACTTTGTAGGGCTCTCAATCAACGGTGAAAGTGGTCAGCCACTTAAACTTCCTTAGCGCAATTCGTGGAAGCCTCTGCAATTTTCTCAGAATCCTCCCAAAAATGTGCATGTCAATTTAGGTAATTGGTGTAAACTGTACACGAATGCTTGGATCGGTGCTTTTGCCATATTCCGCGATTTAATGACCTCTATCCTGGCACACTTTTCTCACGAGAAGTTTTTTAAGAACTTATTAAAAATACAGATGTGAGCTCTGAATCAACCCTAACAGTTTGGTATTTGGATAGAGCAGGAGTAGGGCTGTTTGATGTTGATTGATACCGTTAGCTGGAGGGCATTGTCCCGCGCGCCGCCGGGCCGAGGGGAGCCCAAATGACTGAAATTATTAAACCCGGGCCCAGCACTGCGATATGACGCTTTTTGTAATGATCGCACGGCCCCGCTGCAGCTCGGCGAAAAGAGGGCCCCCGGAACTGTTGCCAAACCCGAGTGCGGCCCTGCCTGCCTGCCGCGCCCCCAAATCTGAATGGGAGAAATATTGCTGCTGCATAACTTGAATTGCAAAGCTCGGTATAAATAAATGCTTAAGCATTCACTTGTTTTTTCTCGCCAACTTATTTTGAAGCTGGAATTGGAGAACGAAATTCTGAAACAGTAAAAACAGGCGTAAAGAAAATTATTCATTCGACGAAGACGACGCTTCGGCTCTAGTCGCTTGGATTACTCAAGGTACGCGAGGGTTGTAATTTTATTTATTCATTCAAGCTAGGCACAATGAATGACAGGCTCCGCGTAGGGTTGCGCTCGAAAAGATCCTCTATCCTTTTGCCGGCTGGGGGAGGAAAGTTTGAAGTTCTTTTGAGTTTTTTATTTTATTATTTTAATTAAGAATAATTTGTTGCCAGTATATGCAATGCACCCACTAAACTCGGGGAGAGACAAACGCAACAATATGAGAGTAATGCAGTGCAGGCAGCGCAAAATATTTAAATTTAAAAAGCTCGGAGGCAACGGCAGGCGAAGTGGGCTCCGTGCACGTCCGTAATAAACGAGATTGAGTGGGGTGGCGTAGACGCAAATGAATGACGGTAACAGCGGCGAGAGCGTAATCAGCGGACGGACGTGCGTTCATGTAAAAACAGAACAAATTTATTCTGTCCGCAGCAGCGGCGGCATCGGAGGGGAAATTGCTGGCTCTTCTATTCCAGCTCTATGATGAGCGGCTTAGAGAATGAGCGCTATAAATTGGGCTTGTACCCTGGCGGAGTGCGGCGTTAACGAAGCGTTTTGTGACGAGAATGTCAGACCCGCCCGCGCCGCGCGTGTCAAGTGCAATTAGCCGGCTGCGAGCCTTTTACGGGGACCGTTTGTCCTACCTTATTACGTTTTCTTCAACGGAATTGTACACACCTTGCTTATTGCGATGCGACCCACTTTTAAAGTTCTTCTGGATTGGTTTCTCAAAATGTCGTCAGCGAATTGCTGGATAGAATCACTTTCACTGATCCATCATTGTCAAGAGAGCTTCGAACGACGCGATTTTATCGAAAAAGGTTCTCAAACTTCCCGAACCTATCCCGTCGAGGCATTGCCGCGTCCCGCTCGATCCCTCTTCAACTACAGCGTTGCCAAATTCAACTTCCAACTTTGGAAGGGAAGGCCTCAAAAGTTTTTCAGTAAACAACCCAAACTGAAATATTTTCTTAATGGATAGAGGTTTTCCGTAGCATTTTTTTATTGAGTAGGTTAGCTGAAGTCTTATTTTATGCATCGCTGGTTAATGTTGTGAAAAAAAAAAACTTTTGGACGCGAGCTGTCTCAAGTAAATCGACTTGGCAATATAAAAGTTCTCTCGCTCACGGGCGGTTAACGACGTCGTCTGCGATCAAACTGACTGAAACTCTGTGCCATAAGGTTTCGCGCGCGATGCCTGAAGCCGGCAAAATTATGCAAAGACTTATTACGCCGCGCCAGTGCGAGCGAGGCCAACGCCGATTTACGTGAAAATGTCGTCTTTCCTCAGTCGCGGATTTAGGACGGGGAACAAATCTCATTTGCCGAGTCGTCAGAACACGCGCAAGAGTACATTTCCTTTTTAATTGAATAAGCCGAGAGCACTTTATAATCCGGCCCTGTCGCACTCCGCCCTCGAGCGCCGAAATTCCTGTTGCGTAGCCTCCGCTGTTTGTTTTTGTTTCCAACTCTTGTTTCAAATGCTTTTCCTACCATTCGCCTCTCTCCCTCTGCCCTCGCACCGCTGCCGCGCCGCGAGCTGGAGAAGGATGTGAGAGCTGAGCCCCTCGAGCTCGAGCTCAAGTCGTGCATCATTTGCTTGCCGCAAATTTATTTTGTTACCGTCGCAGAGCAGTCAGCTGTTTCAATCAGCCATCCAATTGAGCGCCTAGTCATTTGCAATATTGCTTTTCTTCCTATTTCTGTCTTTTTTATTGACTTTGACACTCCAGAGGACGAAGAGCAATATTGCAAATGTGGCCGTAATAGAGTACCCCTGGCTGTTAACTGAATGTCTGCAAAGGCAATGCCGTCCATGTGGCTGTGTGGCGTATTCTCTACACTTTCCTCGATACAACACTCCAGCCACCGTGCCTCCGCTCGCTGAGCGAGTAGCGAGCTCTTAACCCAATGAGTAAGGTTTAAAAGTCAGTTTTTAGATGATACAACGATTGGCGAAGACATAAAATTAAATGCCGCTTTCAATGAAGTGTCTATGCGCCGAAGTGAGTCGCTGATTCAAACTGCTGTCTGTGAAAACCTTGGAACTCATTTGTTCATTTTGATTTTGAAAAGTACACAAACTACGTATCGGTAATTGATTTTGCAAAATTATATTTGATGTAACTGAAAAGTGTTTTATTTCGCTTTGTTCAATTTGCGCTTGGACGCATATTTTATTTAGTGCGAGCAGATGGAGCGGCAGCATACGGCTCGAATGTAATTATTGTGGTCCGATTTCGATAATGCGCGGCGAGCTCTGCTGGTTGGGGCGAAGCGGTCGAACTCGATCCGATATTTTAACATTTTATACTGATGACCAAGGTACTGATAGAACCACCTTTTTTATTTAAGGCTTACTTACATATATGATTCATGCGTCACTGCGGTACCATAATTATATGTACGCGTAATCGCCTGTTTCCTGCCCCCTAAGCCAGGGTTTTCTTATGCAAATGACAGCAATAATATAAGTCCGTATGTTCAATAAAAAGATTTACCCCAATTAAGGTCTCGCAGCCCGAAGGACGTGCCATGTAATCGTGCTGTAAAAACGCCAGGCCGCGCCGGTAACGACGCCGTAAAACCGGACCCCGCTTGTAAAACACGAACTGTTTTTTGATACGCACAAAAATATAAGACTAGTTCGTCTACGAAAGATTAAAAAGCTTCTATAGCCTTTTCAATAGTTTCCAAGTATCTCACAGGTTAGTAAATTGGTAAAGTTGGGCGGCAAATCACACTCGATCAGAGAAGAATGCCGTTCAGCTTCCGTAGTAAATGACGTGGTCGGCTTAAACGGGGCAGCTACGGTTCCTTTCGATACCTTCCCATAAAATGATTATACTACAAGAAAACCGAGTACACGTATAAAGCCACACTTCTAATACCCGTTAACTCGACGACGGTGAATATTTCAGCTATTCCAATCTTCGGTAAATTTCCCTGATGTTACTGAAATTCTCTACTTAAATTATAGAGGTAACAAAGAGAACTAACCGGAATGACTGCAATACACAGCGCCGATCCCGAATATACTGAGATTAGAAAATTGAGTGGCGTTTTAGTGCGTATCGTAAATCCGCACGTTTATGGCTTATTAGCGGGGTTTCACGTTATTGTAGGTTTGAGTTATAATCCAGTATCTGATTGTAATGTCGTATGTAAGAGCTCTTTGCGATACAAATGCAGACGTATAACAGCAGTTTATTAGAGGTAGAGCGCCCGTATCAGCAAATCGACTTATTATTTCACGACATATCGCTGTAAAAGGTGTAATACGGTCGACGTAAATGCTACCGGGTAGTTTTACGGCGCACTCGAGTATCAACCCCGTTATGGAATGAGGTCAAACTGTAGAAACCTACTCGGCTTAGAGAAACGAGCTGGGTGGCCGCTTTACGACCACCTTGTCGAACGATCGTTTTTAATTTTCGAAAGACAAACATTGTTATGATTATCGGAAATTACCGTTGGAAATATGCATTTTATGTTTTATTACCACAAAGCTCAGCAAGCATTCTCCGTACATGTTGAAAATATATAAAACTCTTGTAGCTCAGAATTAAAGCAGGGAGTCTATGTTTATTGCCCTGACGTGATACGCCTGTATAAGCGCTGCACGCTGTTTCCCTTCCTTCGCCGTTCTACGAGGATAAGGTTCTCTTTCAAGCTCATGAGATACTGGA
Organism: Euspilapteryx auroguttella; assembly: GCA_951802225.1. Lineage (NCBI taxonomy): Eukaryota > Metazoa > Arthropoda > Insecta > Lepidoptera > Gracillariidae > Euspilapteryx > Euspilapteryx auroguttella. Next base: position 3,054,523 of record OX637660.1, on the reverse strand, counting down.
CTAGTTTTATAGCTGAGATGTCATGCTGTCTTTGGAGATAATGTAAGAGTTATTAAAGTTATAGTTAAATTTGAGGATACTGTGATTTTAAAGTGAGTTCAACGCTCCTATTTCTATTTTCCGGATTGGGCTATCTCTACGAATTGAACTGTCATGTTTCAAGTCAAATGATAAACTTTACTTTTGAAGTTAATTCTCTATTCATAGGATTGTTGCATTCAGTAAAAAAAAACATTTGGCTAAAACTGTTTACTTGTTGCTTCCTTGGATTGTTAAATGTAAAAACTATCCGCGTATCATCAACGGATTAGATTTGACTGTAATGCTGCGGGTTGTGTTAGGTTATTGTGATCCCGACGGCATTGACCCCGCGACCTACGCTGACTTGATGACGCAAACCTTGTCATGTCACCGCACAGCCATCAATCACAAACGAGTTTGTGACGATTACTGCGACCTTATCGTCTCAGTTACGGGAGAGTAACTTAACTTCTATTCGTTTTGCTGCACATTAATATGGTCCTTTAATTGGGTTATTCCATTAGTCTCCAAAAATCATTTTTTTTTATTTCCATTTAGTCTCCAAGCTGATTTATTCTTATTCTTATTTAATTATTTTCCATTTCCTATAGTCTCCAAAATATTAACAGGCAAAGATGGTATCGACGGCAAAACAAGCAAGAAAAACCAGTTAACAGCATTACATAATAAAAATATAGTAACCGATACAAGATTATCACCTAGATTTAAAAAATATTACACTCATTGTCAAAAACCTTAAAAACTCTCAGCGACCTGATAAGGGGCGGCTAAGACTACAACTAGGTACTAAGTTTTACGGAATGGCGAATCTACACTAACACAATAATAGCCGTGCGGTTATGAAACCAATCACAGAGCGCTGCTCGGTAGTCCTTCGGCGAAAGTACCATTATTTAAAATTAAAAAAATGAGTGCATGTGTTACTCTATTTTTTCTAATCCAGTCTGATCTTTGATTTGAGGAGAGATTAGGCTAGTGTCAATGTGTCAGTGCATAACGGAAGAAAGTGAAAATTCAGGCGCACGACCTAGCACAATCACACCTTTTAAATATGCATTCAACTCACGTAAGTTTGGTTAATAATTATGATAAGCTATGTATTACAGTATAGAAAATGTGCAAGAAGTGTTTAGAAATTAATTAGATGTTTAATAAAAGGGTAGTCATCTATTTTCCCCTATCGTTACTTATATATTTTGCATAGTAATAGTGCTTCTAATTGTTGTAAATGTGAAAATTTTATTCCCTTACCTAAGCAAATTTTAACAGTCATAAGTATTATTTTTTTGTGAAGTTCAGTTAAGAACTATCATATGTAAATATTTATTAAAACTGATTATACTACAAAACTACGTTTTATTAAAAATCCTAAACTTTTGTTGTTGTCTCTACTTAGTAAAACTTACCTGGAGACTAAAAGGAATAGTTGTATGAAAAAAAAAAATTGTACCTACCTTTACCAAAAAAAGTGTTTTGGAGACTAATAGGAAACGTAGTATGGGGCGGCAAAATTTTGGACATCAAAGGTTTTGGAGACTATCGGAATAACCCCTTTAATTACTTGTAAATTTTCATATAATTCACTGTCACTATTCATCGGCTTCAGTGAAAAGAACATACCTAGATGAAAGCGCAGTTTAAAGAATATGACTCAAAGCTTGATGTCATCTGATTGCGATGAGCGGGCACGCTCCGCAAGTCGCCGCGACGATTCGTGACCACAACTTTTAAACGGCTCATGCATAACTAGTCTTCTATCATGCTGAACACTCCCTTGCATTCTGGTGAGCTCCGGGAACTAAATTGCCTTACCGTGAGGTGCCTGTCTAGATAATAAGCAGGCGCCATTCGGAATTTGTTTTATCTATCAAATGCAGAACTTACGAAGACGACGTCTCAATCGGAATTTCGGAACGGATCCATAATTATTATTCGGAATTCGTTTACTGTACAAGCTCCCCCATCCGGTTGGCTGCCATCCAGCGGGGTTTCCCCAACATATGCCAGACGATTTAATTATTATGACTTTTTATACGCATTGTGTTGATTTTGTGTCAGCTATGATCAGATTATACAAAAACATGCAAGGGCAGGCGCTTCGATCGCTCTTCTATTCTGAGACTCAGTGGGTTAATGTCATTGCTAAGTTTTGTATGTTTCTTGATATGTTTTTACATTGCTCTAGTCAAGCCACGTGCATTAAACTGCCTGTTTCTTAAACGAAAGTGAGAGTTGCAAGTTTCTCGGGACCACGCTTTGCGACGCATCGACCGACCGACTCCGCGGAATTTGTATACACTCGGTTTACAATGAGCATTGTGTGTGGTACTGTATTTATTTATGTTCTTTTAAGAACTTTGGTAAACATTTCAGGGTCCCAAAATTACTTTACCGAAAGCGAGAAGCATTATGTTCGGTGATTGATACACTTTATCAATTATTCATGACATTTATTAGCACAGTATCGATCCATAAGGAAACACTAACCTTCATAATTGGATCACAGATCAACGTTACATCATCTTAAGTACTACGCTGCAACACTAATAGAAGTACACGCCCACGGTATTAAGAGTTGTCATCCGTACAGTGTCGTCACTAGTTCGATAGGTCAGGGAGGAGGCGGTAATTTTATCGCGTCAGCTGTTCTCTCGTCCCTTGACGTCGTCGTTGGTTGGTACGCTTCGATAACCGCATTGTACTTTGAGTTTTATGGGCAGCTAGGTGTAAAGGCTGCTATAGATGGTAAGAGTCGAGCTAAGACTGGTGGCGTAGCGAGGGATGCTTCAAGATAATAAATAAAGAGTGCAACGATTGCGGCCGCCACCGACGCCGGGTTAGGGGGCTTTGGGGAGGGGACCATTTTAATGTCCCGCCGCCGCCAGACTTTATATTAAACATTCGGCCTTGGCAGTGGCCTACATCGGCACGGGACACGCACACACACCCACTTCTCCCGACATGAAAGAAAAGTTCACTCGAATGTTTCGACACTTCGCTGCGGTATAAATAACCTGTCGTGTTTACGGATCTAGCTCGTTATTTCAAACGCTTATCTTTGTTGTGTTTTGTTTGTTGACTGTGCTCAAGGTCTGTGTCATGGTCGTTCACTTTATCATTTACATAATTGTTTCTCCTTATCGGTCGGATATTATTTTATAATGCAAAAGTTTCCGATGTCGTTAAGCATTTATTGCCAAATTTCCACGACAACTGGCTTTTCTTTTCATAATAATTTGCGGTGTTACATTTACATACCATTATTTTCTGTGTGAAAATTAGGGTTTGTAATTGAAACTGTCAATTCCAAACTATTCCAGCATTAGACAAGAATTAGGTCGATCGATGTCGGTAGATGCAAAGAGTTAATGGCGTATTGTCTGGCAAGGATGCTGAGACCAGCGAGGTTGCTTCATCAAACACTCGCACAATTACTATTGATGATGGATATGACCACGTGGAAACTCTTAATGACAATCACATCACAATAACCAGCAAGTTGTACTTTCCCAGCAGTTGCGAGACAATCACATGAGATCTTGAGAAGTGTGTCACACCCGTCCGCACTGTTTTAAGCACAGTGCTTTCGCATGATTCACTGGACTCTGCTCGTAAATCCTAATCCCTGCACTTTAGTACAAGGAAAGGGTTTTTTTTATTTATTTATTTAAATAGGAAAACAAACAGCTATATATATTACATAGTAAATTTTACAACTAGTTTACACAACAGCCAACAAAGTTTTCACAGACAAATTATTAGTTGAGAAAGCTCGTTTAGGCATGCTATCATTAATTTAAGCAAGCGAAACACTATATTATTTTACAAAAGAAAAAATAAACTATTTTTTTCTTTTAAAATAAACTATACTAAGTTTATCCAGCCGACTAAATTTGAATTGGCCCTTAGTTTTGTTATTTAGTCATATAATAATACTTGCAGTTGGGATATGCAAAGTTTCTCAGAATAAAGACATGAAGCGGAGCGGAAAGCTTCGTATTGCAAATTTTCCGTTTTGCTTACTTTGTTAGTATGGTCAGTATTGCGGCTCTGCAGGTGCTTTTAGTTCTGGAACTGGTTGTGCATCCGGTCCACCGCAAGAATAACTCCTTGACTCGACAGATGCAACAGATGGCGCTATAGAGTTTCCGTTAAAGAAAGTAAAGGCAAGATGGTAAATTGAAATACAATGTTGATGATCAAAAAGTTATAATCTGCAAAACAAATATATGCTCAGGTTATCATGAAATTAACGAAAAAAAAAGGTAAGGTAGAGGCACAACAATGACTTGAACTTATATTCCCCCCTCAAAGAGTTTTATGATTCGTATAGCTCGTAAGATAAATCGGCTAATTACGCCCTGAGCCAACCGCTTATGTAACTAATGGCGGCATAATGGGCCTCGAAGAATCCGATCGTAAACATGCTTGCTAACCCACTAAAACATATTTCTTTTATTTTGCGTAGTCGGGCCGCGGGCCCGGCTTCAAGCACCAGGCTTAACTTAATAGAACTGGTTTCTGTTGAGATAAATCTGTTGCTTGCTAGCTAGCTAAGGTTGAGAGAGGCGCAGCATTTTCTGCATTTTTTTTTCTAAAATCTGACGGCTACTAAATTTAGTTTTACACCACCCTAAACTCCTATTTTTGGAGGCAAAATATACTTGAAAAAAATATAAAGATATACTTAGCTTTTGCTTCCTTATCTTACCTTTATAGTTATTTGTCAGGTATCTGCAGGGTTCGGGTTCAGTCGGCATGATGACGGTGACTCAAAAGTCCGGGACGATTCCTGGCTGAGGCGATCCTTGTTATGATGAATATCAATTTGCTGTTCCTAGGTCTGGTTGTTTTGATGTCTTTGTAGTTGTGGTTGTTTCGAAACACATTCGATAATGAGTTCTTAACTTATCCCTAGTTTATAACCTTTGTTTTGAGAAAAATATATTATTATTATTTACTATTATCGTTCGTAGGCTGCTGGCAGAAGCTTTGAGTAAAAAAAACTAATTATCAGATCAGGTGTAATTCCGTATTCCTATACTGTGCAAAACAATATATACTTATTTTGATCAAATACATAGTTGTTCTGCGTTTATTTAATTATTAATTAGTCTGACTGAAGCACACGCAGACAACCGGGCGTCTATTGTCTGCAGTTTGTTTATCTTAATTTTTATCATTTAGTCTTCTTCTATACGGTCGTTGCTGGTCATTGTCTAGTCATGTCAATTTCCTATTGTTTATTTAAAGTTAGTTCATGCATTATGCTTTATTCACCCATAGCTCTATGTGAATGTGACAAATTGATAATGTAGATCTTAATGCGCAGATGCCTTGACCTGCATTGTTATTGGGAGTAATGACTTGTTCTGCGTCAGATACACGACGAACATGTCTCAGCAATACGATCAATAACGCCTAATTAATCGCACGCGTTATTGCAACAATTCGTCGCTGCGGGCCGCTTTGATGATCAGGCGGTTCAGACAGGACTATTTACGGGCGTTATTTTAATTATCACAAGATTATAACGAACCAAATATCTATTCATTATCGAGATATACGCACGCTGCTCATTTATTCTTATCATATCAGACGACACGTGCTGTTTTATTGTTGTTCAGTGTTCGTGCTGACTATTTGGAAAATGTTCATTCAATTTAATACTTATTGTATTTAAAATATTCCAATAGATTGTTTTTTAATTTCCTGTGTGTTGTCAATTCTCATCCTTTTCTTAGCGCGAGCTAACTTTAAAATCAAATCATCATGAACTGGCCGGTGTGCGTGATTTTCCATGGTACTCTTGATTGCTTCTTAAGTAGAGAGGGCCTATTTATAGAGGCTCTTGACTTGGCGTTACCATTTCTTGGAAATAATAGGGCAACTATGTGGTATCCTAATTTGTAGTTTTCGTGCAAGAAGAATAATCATGGAGTGGCATAAACAAGTTGTGTATGCTCGAGGCTCGGCAGTTGGTCGCGCCGGTGCGTGCAGTCGGAGCCGCGCGGCGACCCCCCGCTCGCTCGCTCACAGGCTGCCTGGCTTGCCCTCGCTCGGCTGCTATACACTGCATGTGTATGTATGGCCGGGTGGCGCGCCGCAGCGCCGCCGTTGCTCGTTCGTGCCGACGCAATATCAGCCCGGTGAAATCGCTCGCCCGCCCGCTTCGTCTCTTCATGCGCCTCTATCGCCTGAGCCAGTCGCCGTGCGCCAACTGAAACGCGCGCACCGCTAGCACAATCGAACGAATTTCGAGGCTCTCGTTCTCTGCTGCTAAGCTACGTTACCGCCTACAGTCCACCCTTCTTTGTACGTTGGAAATACAAAACCAATCTTCAAACGTAAAATTTGATCGTGGATTCGTTTGGTGAATCAGTGTCTGTGTGAGTGTATGAGCGTAGCTCATCGTCTTCTACATCCCGGTACTATCCTCGATAGCCACCACGACGACGGCCGTCATCATAAGGCTGCCTACGAGCTCAGTAAGTATTGCCGCATGCATGACTCGCTTGATGTAAAGTAAAATGGGACGATTCTTATCTGTCACCTTGAATGTGTGAGTGCGAGGCGATGTAGAGCGAGCGAGTGCACAGCGCCTGTGTGCGTGACATCCGACCGCTCTCTGTGTCTGTGTGCGTTGGCTCAATACTCAGTTCTATTTTGTGGCTGCTAGATGTTTGTTTTTATTATCATGTGACCGGTGACGGTGACTGCTCCAAGATCTTTAGATCCGTTTCATAGCTTTGAAATACTATTTCAATTTAGTTTTATATATTTTCAGTAACAATTAAACAACTTATCTACAACTGTACTTAAATTCTTGCTTTTTTTTTAAAAAAATCATGTGTGTTAAGGAATGTTTCAGGTTTTGTTAAAAATTTGGACAGATCAAGAATATTTCAGTAACAGATAACAGAGCTCTAACTTGATTCCATTTGCCGTCGGCAACATTCTAGGCGCATTTGCACGGCGCTCGTTCATTTTCAATGTGTGTTTCACTCTCAAATATCTACTGCTTTATACGTAATTATCTATCTTATTTAGCAATCTTACTTTAGAGATAATACCTTCTTTTCAGATTGATCAATAAATTTCATGTTATATCCCTTACAATTTCCTCAAAATCCTGTTTAACCTTTTTGAGAACGCTGTTCTCTGTTCTGTTTTCAAATAGTCTTTTTTGTTTTACTTCGTTGAAATCGGCAAGGCAAGCATATTGCGAGGATGTGTCTGTTGTGCTTTGTAATGTTGCATTGACTGATCTTAAATTTTCAATGTTAAAATATTAACAATTATTATCAGTTCATAGAAGTTACTACCAATAGGTATTATTATTTTCTGATAATGTATTTACAATCTTGGTTCCTACAAAATAATTTAGTTCGGCAAACACACAACTGCCTGTTCCAAGATACGCATTTATAGCTTTTATTCTTGTCGACGTAAAAACCATTATGTTCTAGAGAAACGTTGGCATATATTACTTTGGTCGGTCGGCGTCGGCAGGCACATACAAATTATACAACAACGTATACCTAGGTAGGTGGGTCGTCATTATTTATGTTCTCTAACAGTTTGCTTACTGGTGTGAGTTAAAATCGGAGCAGTCAGCTGATTATCCATGTGAGTGTGTGCGTTCTTCGGGAAACACCTTTCGATGACGTATCCGAGATCTGTTTAATTGGACATTGGACAATCGTTGTTGCGTTTTGTTTTTCTATTTGAACTTTTATAAACTTGAGAAAGTGTTACACAGATGAACAATTATGGGTTTTTAATTATCGAAAAGGTTTTTTAGTCAATATTTTATTTAAATTAATATTTTGCTGCCTCGCGATTTCACTCGCGCAGATTTCTCACAAAAATAAAAATCCAGTTTATTCCCGTTCCCATGGGAATTTCGGAAAATCCTTTCTTAGTGCTTACCTATACTTCCTAAGGAACCTACATGCAAAATTTCAGCCCGCTACGCCTAGTAGTTTCGGCTCTGCGTTGTCTGTCAGTCAGTCAGTAACGGAAGAATTTTATATATATTGATGTTACACAAACCATATTTGACTTCGTCATATTTTTTGAGATTTCTGATGTAAGTTCTATTTTTTTCTGTCGCAATCACAATTTCTTTAAGAGAGATTTCGAAGTAAAATCTCTTCAATGGATTTAGCCATTTAATTTTTTCAAAATAATTTATATTATTCCTCAATACTTAAGGTATTATTAAATTGTTCCTGTCATTTGAAATGTAAAATAAGCTTTTAATGAAAATTCACTATTCCTGGAAAGTCTCATTGTGATTACTGCGGCGGCGGCGCCCTCCGCCACAGATAATATAGGTAAATACTTTCTTAGCTTTGCCCGCATGAGCCATAATTTGGCTCGTTTTACTTCCACAACGCCAACGCTATATGATTGATTGCCATTTTTAAGCGCTCAAAATGTCGACATGGGCGATTAAAGTTATGCTCATCATGAACGTGTCTTGAAAAAGTGCTTTGTGAGATTGATGAAAGGGGAAATCTCCTCAATGCTAAAGGGCTTCCTTGTAAGCATTACAATTAGTATTTAAAATAAATTTTATTTTGATTATTAACGTTTGGTGATCATAGTCATTAAAACAAGGTTGGGGGTGATTTCAGTGTAACAAGCGCCCGTCCCCCTCATCACAAAGAAATATAAGCCGATATAGACATTCGACAACAATAATAATAATTCGCTCCGGCCCGATCAGCTGTTTCTCCGACACCGACCCGAGTAACAGGTGGCCTATAAAGACATTCAATAAAGTGTACCACTTGCCTTCGCTTGGAAACGTTTATTTTACCCAAGCACACAACAATACGTACCTATAGTATTGCGGTATTGCTTACTCTCACTCAGTCTCCGTCAATGTTCAACAGGGTGATATCGGTACGGTTTTATCGTTACGTAACAAATGGTGTTGCTAACCTGTTATAAAAAAAATGCTATTTACAAACATTCCTGACCCTTAAAATTTTATTAAATGCTGCGGTAACCATTTGAAAAGTAAAAAAAAACAACTCCAACTCCAAATCCGTACTGATGCGATACGGAAGGATGTGATAACTTGTCAAAAGGAAATCAGCAACAGGTTACAAATACATAACTTTGTTAACAAATACTTATGGCATAATTATCCTAAAGATCCGTTGGCTACGGACAATCTCCAATCTGCTATTGTGGAAATTGACCAACCGAAAACAGAAAGAGGAGATTTTAATGAAGAAATAGCGTTGGATTGGTCATGTGTTGAGGAGTAGTAAGTAATTGAGGATGCAGAGAGGAGATGAGGATGTAGCAAAGGTGATGATGATATCAAAACTGTTATCCCTCATTGCATTATTGTTTTTTTTTTTTTTATATCAGTTAGCCATATAGTTCTTGGCAGGCGACTTGCTCTATCTAGCTCCATCCATGGTACTCCGTAGGGATGCTCGATTATCGATGTTAGGAGACAAAACATCGATGTTTTAACATCTATGTTTTTTTCGTTTGCTAACCTTTACGATGTTTTGGGTTCGATGATATTCAATATCGAGCATCCCTATTACTCCGAGAGCGACGTATTCATTTAATTAACCCTAGCCAATTCACTCACTCTCCTTGAATTGTTATCTTTGCGCACGACTGTTTACATTATGCCGGGCCAGCTTCAAGTTTATATCATGGTTGATTGTGATTGTGAAGAGCGACGGCTTACATACATATGAATAAGTAGGTACATATGAATAAGTTTAACGTGACTGAGTGAAGAATACGGGTGGCAGATGGGAGTTGTGGGTGGCGACCGCTTGTCCCCCGAGCACGTGGTCCGGGTATATAGGCAAAGCCAACGATCGTTGTACAAAGTACATCCTACCTTTCCTACAAAGCTAGCTCTATAACTATATCATCTATGTATAGAAAGTCCTCCAGGCTATATCGTGTTTTGCTTTCATTTTCTCGACACACGCTCAATCAAGCCCCTCTTGTAGCGTAGGCTTTACGAATTTCGCCAGTTTCATGTTTTCATTTGGAGTTGAAGCAACGAAGTTTTTTTTTCTATTGGTATCGTGACGTGATTCCGGAGAGGAGAGGTTGAATGAAAGCTTTCCGCCTTTTCTTTTTGGACATTTTCTTTGACAGGGAAGATATGTCAAACAATACAGCTATTACAGTTTCCATTATATTTGGTAAAGTAAGTCGTACTAGCGTCAGTAATAGCCGTTGCCGATCAAAATTCTTGCTTGTGTGAAAGTATATTCTGCAGATTGGTAACTCGCTAGTTGCACTCGTCATTTCGCTCTCAACTCAATACAGCATGGTCGCAGATGACGAGCCGGGCCGGTTATGTAATGTAAATGTTTACGTACACGTGCCCGGTTGCCATGCCACGTGCCCACCCAAGAACACTAGCCTTGTGAATTATTTATTTACGAGGTAACATTTTCACACGCGGTCGACGAACCCGACGCGATCTTGAAACGAATTTAGGGCGATTAATCTGAGCATCTCTTGAATGACCTCGTCTCCTCGGTCTGATTTGCAACTTTAGTTTGTTGACAGACTGTTGTGTTGCGCTTGTTTTGTTACATTAGGTTCTCTTACTCCTGTGTATGAAACACTACTTTTTTTTCTTTGGATTATATATTATTCCTTTATCCATTATTATCTTCATTCATTTCAACAGTCAAAGCAATGTCTGATTTGGTTAAACCTGTCTTATTAAAAAAATTGTTAAGCTCTTTCGTTGGTCTTAATTGTCTTCTCAAAGAGCTGATTTCATACTACCACTTTTTGTTATTTACTTTTTATAGAAAGATTGCATAAATGACTGGTCCAGTCTGATTTTGGTGATAGGTTATTTCTCGCTTATGCAAAATGCTCGCGTTACTTGGTGCTCTATGCAAAAAGCCACGCACTTCGCGCGTCGACTCTATCCGCGAATTTTATTCGAGCACCAGGACTGCCTGTATGTTTATTTGCGCTGGGATTTGGGCCAAGTGCAGTCGGCCGATGAATTTGAACTCGTTCGTCTTCTGCTGTTAGGGTTTCATTCCAATATTATAATATTAACTTCAGTAGCAAGAGCAAGCATCTGATGGATAAGTTTAGTTTCGTCGAACTTGAATATTCGATCCGGATAGTTTGTTATTTCTTTCCGGACTTCTATGTTCTGATCTGACGATGGCATCTGTCTTCTGAAGTTTGATAGGGTAGGTTCGCAGGAGAGCGGCCTTGCATATATTTCAGACGTATTCAAAGTTTCTGATTAAAAAAATAGATTTTTAAAGAAATAGACTTTTTTCTGTAAGTATTCGTTTGGTCAATTAAATTCGAAATAACTTGTTATGTCTTTCTTCCGTCCACTTTTGCTTTGAAATGGCAATTTGAATATCTCTTCGTGCAAACAAAAGCCGTTATTCAAGCGGGTGGATCGGTGTTTTATAAAACCCACCTCTAGTAACAAATTCAACAGCCTTTAACAACAATAATAAATTAATTGACTTGTCCATTCGTTATCATACTTATATTGACGTTCCAGGGCAGGCGAAGCATTCGAATGAAATTTCCATAAAAACTTTTGTGCTCCAGCGGACGTTGCGAGCTCACGTTAAAATCGTCGGTCGGCAATAAAACAGCGGCCGGGTGCGGCGAGGCGCGACGCTTCGCCGTGAGTGCGACAGGGACGGAAGGAGAGATAATGGACTCTGTTCGAAATGAGGAACGCGCCGCTGCGCCGAGCGAGCGAGCCGGACGGAGCATAGCAAAAACATCGTGGTTATCGCTGCCCTGCCGCCCGCGGGCCCCGCGAGCCCCGCCCCGCCCCGCTCGCCCGCGAACTAACCTCGACAGCGGGGGGTCGAGAGCTGCCTGCCTTCCTCGCTTCGTTTGTTCGGTGGAAGTTGGAAGCGAGCGCTGCATACCCTTAGCTCTACATCAGTTTTAACATTGGAAAGCTTTACGTTTTACGCGGCTTCCCGAACGGTTTTAGCTTGTCGACTGTGAACTAGACTTTATTTTATACGTTGATATACCGTGTCGTTGTTGCACTGATATAATTGAAACATAACGCCGTCAACGATTGGTTTCCGAGCTACTAGTATCGCCCTAGATTTTGAAACGGTGAGTTTAGAACTCAATGTAATTTGGGTATAAGTAATGCAGAATGCTGTTTTGAAGATATTTCATTGAATCATAACAATAAACTTTCAGATGATTTAAATTTGAATCTACCATTGTTCTTATTTTCTAATCGATAATTTATACTGATTATTTACAGACAAAGTTATTTATTTTAAGATCAAGGTCCAAGTTTTGTCTTAAGTTGAGTGTCAAGGTAATCTTTCGGTGTTCTTCAATAAAATAGCTCTAAGACATGACCAATCATTTTGGAAATCTTCGGTGTATATTTTTACTTTCTTCTCTATTCGTTCCGGTCTCTCGCGCTTTGGTCCCTTTTATATTTGTAATAAAATATCGGGCAGAAAGTTCGCCCTTACTTACAAACAAACAAACAAACATAATATCACGCCTTTTATTCCCCGAAGGGTTAGGCAGAGGTACCAGCTCAAGAGCCGGACCCCCGCCCTTACTTATTTATTTTTTATAAATCTTTTCATTATCTTTTTCAACTATACCATCTTTCCTGCGACCAGTCTATAACAAAATTGGATTGTTAAGTACTAGTAACAAAATCAATAACGTTCATCATAAACAGCTTAAGAAGTCATTTTATTAATGTGTAGTTTAGGACACTTCCCTTGAGTTCTTTAGCCGATTGTTTTATTGGATACAGCTTAAGGCCGCTGTCATTTGTTTCATTGTTGTATGTCAATCGATAATAAGTATATGCTTTCACTCCTTTTTGCTTTCAGTCTTACTGAAGACTGATTTAGAGCCGTTAATTTAGATTATCTTTTTAACCGACGAAAAACAAAAAGGAGGAGGTTCTCAATTCGTCGCATATTTTTTTTTTTTATGTATGATCACGCATAACTTTTTACTGTGTGGACCGATTTTCATAATTCCTTTTTTAATCGACAGGGTATACCTTGAAGTTGGTCCCATAAAAATTTGGAAATAAAATTCCAACCGTAAGGGTGGAAAAATAGGGGTGACTTTATTGTTCACTCACAGATTGTATTGCCGTTTTGTGATTTACATGAAAACTGCTAGGTATAATTATGAGTCTTTTTTATATGAATGTTAATAATCATAATCTCAGCCGATAGACGTCCACTGCTGGACATAGGCCTCCCTCAAAAATCGCCTCACCGACCGGTCGTGATCGAACCTCATCCTGTTAGTCCCTAAACCTTCACCAGGTTGTGTGGCCACCTTGTGGGGTGCGACCACCCTGTAAAGGCTGATTGGCTGGGGTCAAAAAAATTAGCCCAAAAAAAACTGAAAATCAAAAAAAAAAAACTTTTTATCAAAAAATTAAACCGCCGAAAAATCTGAAAAGCATTAAATAATTGGGAAACATTTTCTATTAGGACTTAATTTACTCACTTCTTACAGTAATTTTGGTTAACCAAGAAATTTTGAGTCGGTGCCACAGAATCAACGAATAACGATCACTAAATTACCTGAAATTCAAAGAAATAACCGAAAAACGTGAGCCGCCGCGCATCGCGCTATAGGTAGTTAAGGAATTTGCTTGTGTGCTGTGGCACCGACTTAAAATTTCTTGGTTAACCAAAATTACTTTAAGAAGTGAGTAAATTAAGTCCTAATAGAAAATGTTTCCCAATTATTTAATGCTTTTCAGATTTTTCGGCGGTTTAATTTTTTGATAAAAAGTTTTTATGTATTTACTGCTTACTCTAGCTAGAACTTAGATGAACGAAAAGTGTTCTACCGAATAGAACGTTCTTAGAGCCTCCAGCGGTACTATTATGGCCACATTTGCAATATTACTTTTCGTCCTCTTTATATATTTTTTTGTATTGACTGTGACACTGGAGGACGAAAATCAATATTGCAAATGTGGCCATAATAGGCCATCTGGTCAAAGATAATCCAAATGAGGGGGTTTCGTTGTCAGTTTTAATGGTTCTAGGAGAATGCTAATAGATGGCACTGTTTAGCCAATGTATGTAGGTGTAATGTCAACGTCAAATCTGATTGACCTGATTGAATTCATATAGAATTTGACAACTAACCTGATTGCTAGTGCCATCTTAGGGCAGTCTATGTAACTAAAAGTGACAGTTCGAAAACCGCTCATTGCTTTTGATAGGTATTTTTAACGCACCGCACCCGACAAATGCAAAGTCAAAGTTCTAAGTAGGTTTTGATCCACCAATTGTTCCGATCTGAGGGCACCAAATTGCCCACTGATACAATTCAAACATAGTTTTCGATGTTCTCTCTCATGTTACATGACGCTGCTCTTTGGCATACAGCTGGGCTTTGAATATAATACATTGGCTGATAGACTGGTGTGTCTTTTGCTGAAGCGTGGTTGGTATACATGAAGACAATAACCATACACACCACAAAAAATAAACACATGCACTGAAGAAAATGCGTTCCAGTAACGCAATGGTTAGATATGCTGACTTGGTTCACGGTTGCTCCTGCTTAGATTCATGGCAGAGTCAAAGTCAAACGTTTGATCAGTTTTCTGTTTTTGGAATGAATTATTGTTCTTTCATATTCTTTAAAAAGGATTCGTCATCTCAGCCGAAAGACGTCCACTGTTGGACATGGGTTTCCCACACAAATCGCCACCAACATTGTGGAGGGGTTTTTGCTATAATCGGCACATTTGGCAGGCGGATTGACGAACGCATCATGGCTCATTAAGTTTTTCAACGAAGGAAGCTGCTGCCCTTCTTTCGGATGTTTTTCTAGTCGCCTTTTACGACACCCATGGGAGAAACGGGGTGGTATTCTATGCCGCTACCACACGTCACTTATATGTTTTATAAATGTGAGTAAAGTAATATTGCATTTGTTGCAGGATCTGACCGGGCAGAATAGCAATGACTCGGGCGGCAGCGGCGGCGCCGGGCGCGCGTCGACGCCGCACCTGAGGCCGACGCCCAGCCCCACAGGCTCCAGCGGATCACGGTCCATGTCACCAGCTGTCGGTAAGTACATCATTATCATTATCATGTCAGTGGCTGGATAGTGGATGGTCATATAACACTGATTGCCACAAGGACAAATATTGGTGTCGGAGTTTGCCAGCAGCTTTTGCAGTGTGGCTCTTCAATTATACTTACTTAGGACGCTGCGCTGCTGGCCGTCCTTCGACGGTTTTACGACACTAATGGAAGGAGTTGAGTACTATTTAAACAGAATTATATCTACCCTCTGTTACGGACTGGGTACATGTTCCATCTTCTTTTTTGTGATTAAGTTGTTTTACGGTATCAAAAATAACACTAGTTTGAACATTATATAGGTCTGTTTAGACGCTCTGTTGAAGTTAATTTGCGAAATTCTACGGATGCTTCTAGACCGCATTTTGTGGCCCACTTTGGTGGTGTAGGTAAACCGATAACTAAATCAAGTGCCAAGCAAGTCACACACAAGTCAAGTCAAACTAAAAGTTTATTTAGTATTGTTTACTTGCTGACAAATACAGATACAAAGAGGGAAAAAATAAAACTGGAGAAATAAGCAAGATGATATGTTGCTATTGCACATAGTTGGAGATAAAACATACTTTGAGAATAACAGAACCAAGACAAGAACTTACAAGGCGACAACGAACGTGTACGGGAATTGTTATATGGGGCAGTATAATGAGGCCGAGACAACGAGCACAACAGATTGTTCCCTTGCACTGAACTGTACTTCAGCGTAATGTGTACAACCACTCCGGCGAAGTACATCATCGGTCACATGCACTCACACTACTTTACAGTTCCACTATGTGTGCAGATGCCTACTGAAAACGGGTTCCATTAGAATAGTGCCAGTATCGATCAGTTAGAAGAGCTCCATTCATCGCAATCTACACTAAAATGAAACAGCTCTTCCCTGTACGCAATGTATCTAACGTCATCAGAGTTTCAAGCATTCGCCGCCTCTCCGAATCGCGACTTTGCGCTGCGGCAATAAGGATCATTTTGTCTCGGGAAAATTTTAACAGCTTCTTTGTTTGGCTGAGGGCATGTTGATCTGATTCGTTGTGCATACTCCGTCACCGGCAGACACGGGCTTTCCCGACATTGACCTACATAGAACGGGCGCCCACAGTACGCCGTATTTTGCCCCTTTTGCGGGCGCGAACCACCCTCTCCCCCTACCTTATGTACGTACCGGGGGTGGTCGCGGTACATAAGGCCTCGTGAAAAACTTAACCCCCAGCGGCGTCGAGGCGAACACGCAAAACAGAACTCTCCACCCTTGGTCCTCGCGCCGGCCGCCGCACAAATTATGCGAAGATCACCGGCCTACGTCCTTGACGGCAGGCCCGCTGACATCCATCTATATAAACATATAATTTGCTTGAGGTCAGGAATTCAGGATACAGCCTTTTCGCGACATTGTTTGCACGCCGCGTTTTCCTAATGTGAATTGTGTTCGTGATCATGGTAAAGTAGAAGGGACGTAAGACAATCTGACAGCGTGTCCCTAAATTCAACATTTAAATTAAATCTGCATTGAATTCCAATTAAGTTAAGCTTACACAATTCATAAACAGTCTTGCGTTACAGGCGGCTTGGCTCATACTTTGATTGCTCCTCAACTTGACTATGATTTCTTAGAGCGTTGGAATATTTCGTCTTGAAGTGGAGGCTTTCTTAAAATATCGTATTGAAGCGGCAGCGACCGTGTGCCGGCGCACCCGAATACCGGTTATACCACTAAATATACGTTCACTCCGCCTCAGCCGTCTCTCTCACATTCGCGTCCACTGCTGCTCTATACCCGTGCTTGGATTAAAACGAGAAAGCAAACGCAGCTTTATGCCCAGACCTTGGCGTTTGCCCTTTCGAAGCCACAGGCTCTACCTACACGAAGGCATGACGTCAACCGCTCGGCCTGTGTCGGGCTTCGGGCTAGTCGGCCCCTCGACAAACACACTCGGCGACTATTGAGAAGTCTCGAGTTTGAAAAATTATAGCCCGCAGCTCGTGGAAATAGATAATGAGCACAGCCAAGCCAAACGTGACAGTGCAAACTTTGATCAGTTGCGCGGCGCTCTGTGGACATTTTGATTCTGATTCTGGAAATAATGCGATGACGATTTACTTCGGAATGTTTTTTAATTGAAATTGTTTTCATTTGAGACCTAGCTGCGTACGATCCCAAAACGAATTCTAGCAGTTATTTTAACACAATACGACCGCAACCCGACGACACGTTCGCTCGCCGGAGGCGAATTGCGTATTGTTCGGGGCCCGCATGCGTGGTGGCTTTCGAAAATGACTCACATTTTCCATCTATTAAAGTTTCTTTTTCATGTGCCTAAAACATTCCTTGTTGAAATATCACTGTGGGATTCTCTGCTTGAATCTCTCATTGGAACTTCGTGGAACAGTGTTTGCGTCGCTCCGTTGTGTGTGTAGAATGCGGGCGCTAAAAGCGTTTCACAGTTCGCCGTGCGTAGCGACGGGCGAACTCGAGAATGCCATCAGCCCAGATAAGGTGGCGCTGTAGGGAGTACAATCACGCGTTTTGATCGTGCTTCAACCACGCGCGTTGTATCCTTCCAATTCACTTCGCGTTTAAATGGAGTTTCAGCGTTTACAGCGTTATGTTTTCTTAAAAAAAACTGCTGAAGATTCTGTAGGAAAATCATCAACATCAGATTTTTAAATTTTAGCTCTTATGGAATTTTTTAGGCTTCCAAGTCAGTTCAACATTCAATAAAAAATAGAATAACCGAAAAGGTAAATTTTTAAAAACTCTTTGCAATGGAAATACACAGTCATCGCTTCTTCTTTCAACTCTAGGTCCGAGATCTAATTAGTGACCGGCGCGCTCGAACGGAGGATCTCGTTAATAATTTTGATTACATCATAATAATGGCAGTGTTATTATGCGCTCTCCCGGCAGGTGTGCATCACGTCACGCGTACTTGCCCGCCACGTGCGCGGCCTTGGCGGGATCACTGACCTTTTCTAAATAACACAAAAAAGGAGAGATTCCCAAACTCCTATACCCCAACCGTTTCGATCGTTTCCACGCTAAAGATATGCCCCGGTTTGTTTTGAACGTTTTTTATGCCTGGGGAATCGATAAGGTCTTCATTATTGTTTACTAATAGTTGTTTGCAGTTTTGCCTGCACTTTCATTCTTGCTATGGCTTGCCAGGCGTCTTTGATACATCGGCGCCTTTTTTGTTGGGTATCTGCATAAAATACACACTTTTACCAGAAATCTCCTCTTTTTTTAGATGCAAATGATATCCGTTGAATCCAGGCTCAATTTATCTCTATTCCAAATTGAAGTCCGATCAATCCAGCTGTTTCACTGCGAAAACATAACAAACATACTCAGAAGCACACAAACTTTCAGCTTTATGACGTTTTACTGTAGTACTGTTGTCAGTGCAAAGTGAATAAGTGGGCTTATGTTTCTTAGGGAGGCGACCTCGCGGCTACTTCTGCCGCTTTCATCGAAGATAACGTTTTTTAATATTAATGATTGCGGCAGACCCTTTGTCGTCAGCTGGCCGTCGTTTAATTGTATTCAGTCAGATTACCCCGGAAAAGTGATAAATCTCAGTGAGTCAAGGTCGCCGGAGGGTTCGACAGTCCGTTCACCCCGTTCCCGGCTGCCCCCTCCGCTAATGGTGCGGATATTCTTTTCCCGACCTCGGATCTTACTTACACATTCACTAACACATACACACCCCTGTCTGTCTGTAGTCGCCATTACATAAAATTGACTAGAAGGCGACTATGAAGTTGTGCGTTGTGCATACCATTCTCTTCGACCTTGTGACGGGTACTTGTCAGATTCCATTAATAATAATGACATTTTGGGGAATTTATGCTTCTAACTCTACAATTCTATTATATAAGTTGGTTTGACTTAGTTATTGCCAGTTGAGTTATACAAACAAGCATTCTGAAACTGCACGAAAAACTGAACCTCTAATGTAAAGATTGAGCACGAACAACGACTTTGTAACACAATGGCACCACAAACATTACTCATACGCACCTATCCTAGGAGAATAGTATCTGCTTGTCTATTTAGAAAGAAGTCTTAATTAATGATTACGGATTGCCTTAAACGATGTATTTGTCTGTGTACCGTTTTTGTGGGATCTACCGAAAACCTTGCTTCAACAATAATCGATTGGAATTACTTCTCTATGTTCTGTCACAAAGAAAACGTGCCGCAAAGGTTAAACTCCACTGCGGCGAAGATAATGAACTAGCTAGCCCAACTAAAGTTACAAATCATTCAAACATTGTGCCTTGTGATTAATTTTGTTTGGCTTTTCACCTTTTTTGCTTTGTCATCCTATACAAAATGATTGCGAAATATTACAAGTGAGCGAAGCTGTTGATTAGTAACTCGATATAACTTAGTTACCTACTAATAAATCAATACAATTAATTTAACGTGTAGCGCACACTAACGCCACCTAGCGCTACAACTTTAGAACCGAAGCAAATCCTACATCGCGCCATCAAAGTTTGGGGTCGCCTAACTAATAGTGCTGAGCAAAGCATAATTTTCACGTCTTTGCTTCTCGTTCAATATTATAGCTTAGCATCGCTCTGCTACAGTGTAGTCGAGACCTTAAGCTGAGCAACTTCGTGATTTGAGACAGCTGTTTCGATTTGTATTCAGAATTAGAACGGCTCCGTGTAGCTTGACCGTGAATCGGATTTGTTTATGTCGTATTTATCTAGCGACTGGCCCGCTGTTGCTAATCTTATCTACATTATGTAATTAACTCTAGTTTGTTTTTTTACACTGTTTCTTTGACGAGAAATATTGCTCTTTGTTTGTGTAGAATAATAGCCTGCTTGTTGCCATTAATATTGATTTGCTCCAGTAGTAGTTTTGATAAGGATTTATAGAGTTCTGTATGAGATCACTGAATGGAAACTCAAAACGACTCGATGGCGTCTGGACTGGCGCGATATGATTGTACCGATGTATGAAATAAAGTAAAAACCAAAACAATTTAAACTATTCAAACTAGCCGCAAAATTTTCAGGTTATTATAGGTAAAGTATACAGTCTACATAACTGCTTGCGGGCTGCTCGTATTGGCTTTCCACACATACCTTGCGTGCGGTGGATGTGGTCGCGTTGCAATGCTGGATATATAGGTGATGCTGATATGTAGCTTGAATGAGTAAAAACTATTCCCTTTGTATCGTGTTTTGATTCAATTTTAATCTTTCAACACGTATGCTTATAGAAGTCTTGCCGTGAATGCAGATTTTTGAGAAACTTAGTTCTTATAGGAAGAGATACATAAGACGAACTCTACATAAGTATTCTTGTAATGACAAAGGAAACCAAAGGCTAAAGTTATTATTAGATCAAATAACACTTTGTTCGCATATGTCTTTCTTCTAAGCATATGCCATTTGATTAATGGGTTTTGCAAGTTCTAGATCTAGCACTACATATTCTGGAAAGAGGAAGGCGGGCGACTGCGACAGGAGCTCGCTAATGCGCGGTTCAGCGTATACCGCGAGTGAACACGGCCGACCCCGTTACCGGCCGGCACTCATTAAAGGTCGTCGTAAACAAATAGATGTAAAGATATGTAGGTAGGTGGGCGTGTGTGGCACGCGTCGTTTATCTATGATTCACCGGCGGCCGGCGCCTAGCCGTCTGCCCGGCGTCTGATCCGCGCTCCCCGATAATAGCCCGAGATGATATTGAAGAAGGACGCCACGTAATAGCCACCGAGGCCGGTATCGATAGCCGCGTAACACTAACGCACTCGCGTAAGGGCAATTCAGCCCACATAAAAGCTGCAATACCACTTTCCTCGTTGCAAATCACCGGCCGTGTCCCGCGGTAGCTGTGTTTGCGTGCATGTCGCATGCACATATACGGCGGCGATAAAGTGCACTCAGAATTCGCAGACTAGCGGTGCATGCGACTCACGTGCGTCCAGAAAATGAAAGTGAATCGGAATCGGATGCGTTTCTCACTCCCCCCTGCTACCCCCTTGTCTCGATTAATGCAGTCTGTGAGCTTAGATCGGCTTCGTTATTGCGTTATTCGACTACACGAGGACGACAGGATCGATTAGCATAGAACGATGCTGTTGACAGACGTTTCCACTTTCGATTCCGATACAATTTCGAATCGTGCGAGGGTGAAAACGGGGCAAATTAAATAGATTTCAGACTTCACGTCAAACGCAATCATGTGAGTGAGGTATAGAACCCGAAGGCCTCTGTCTCTGATCAAACACTGTTTTACGTAATTGAAAAGATAGTAAACAACGCTGGTTCATCGATTTTAAGACTGATAATGTGAAATTAACTAAGTTTTATTGCAGTTGAATCGCGGACTTAGTTTTTATAAAACTTGCTAATTATAATATCCTTCTGCAGGAACGCAAAACGTACCGATGCCGCCGCGGCCGTCTTCATCGATGTCGGACGGCAGCGGGCCGGCGCGGCCGCCGGGCGCAGCTCCGCCGCCGGGCCCCGCTCAGCCGTACCCGCACCACGGGTACAAGCCGCCCCACTACCCGCCACAGCCGTACGGCTACCCGCCCAGGAACCACCATCCGTACCCGTACGCCGGGTACCGACCGCCGCCGCCGCCGCCGCAGCACTACCCCCCGCTCAAGGTGAGGTTTTGTAGACGATTCTGGGGTAAGATTGATAATAAGAGTTACTGGCTGCATCTGCCACCAAGCTTTTAACGCACCCACTTCTTCTCCTGCTGTGGGGGTAAAGGAGTGCATGCACTCAGATCACGTCTTTGGAGCCATTTTATGATGCCCTACATCTATTCGAGCCATCCGAGCTCATCAGCAAACTGCAGAATGAGACCTGGATGCTCCAACAGCTCAGCTAGGTCATCTGGGACGATAATGGACATCCCGGTTTCGATTGTGGGTGGACAGGCTAACAGAGACTACTTCACCCACATTTACTAAGACAATAATGTAATTCTTATTCTCGTAATTTCAGTCTGCGCGGCACATGGCACCCCCCGGAGCCCAAGAAGGCGCGATGCCGCCGCCGACTGCGCCGGGCTCGGGCCCGGACGCGCACGACAACGGTCCCTCGGCGCCGGCGACAGCCCTCGTCACCACTGGGCCGGACGGAGCGCCGCTCGATGAAGGAAGCCAGCAGAGCACGCTCAGTAATGCCTCCGCTGGTACGTAGTGATCACTCTCAGACTAGTTTACTTATGGCACAGACGAGCGTACATGGCGCCTCTCGGAACTCAAGAAGGCGCGACGTTTTCTTAGTTTTTCCCTTCGATTATTCCGATAACCATATTAGCTGTAATCCCGTCATCACCGCCCGGACTGAGCACCTCTTGATGAAGGAAGCCAGCAGAAAACGCTTCGTAATGCTTCGGCTGGTATGTAGTGATTATCCTCGGACTAGCTATGACACAGACGCTTTCCGGAGTAAACTCCTCCTGAAGAAAGGAAAACGATGGCAAAATATATAGAGTTATATTACAAAATAGGTTTTTTCTTGTAAAACATCCTTATAATTTATTGTTACTAACTAAAATAAGTATATTTTAGTTTTTATAGGATCAGTAATAGAATGTCACTCGTTATCGTTGTATTTATTCAAATTTAAAGAAATAAAATCTGTCATAAAACCGTTGTATTCAACCGAATCAAACAGTTCTATTTCTATTAAAAACAGTTATCGTGTCTCCCTGTCTCGATGTAAAATTTGATTAACCTAGGCCATGCTCGTAAGGTCGCAACGTAAAGTCTAATCGGTGTCATTGACTCCATAATGAACGTGCCCTTGGATGAAATACTGTTAATAATAAATTAGTTTTCGTGACGTAAATTACCGGCCGTTTTCGCGGAAATGTGGACTCTGAACCGTTAATAAATAATATGCGGCTAGTGAACGTATAGTTTAATGAATGACCCAGATTACGTAATTGTGCGTATATTTATAAGGCGACGTGACGAAGACGCAGTGGAGTCAGACCCCCACATGGTGATCTGATGATCAGCGCAAGAACTGTCGGTATGGCGAACAATGGCCTATGTACAGCAGTGGAATGGACGTTTCTGCTGATAATGATGATAAGTTCTTATAACTTTTGCACAATCAGCAGTTCTTTTGCATTTCTAAATGAATATAAGAATAAAAATAATTTGGAAATGTGTGCATACATGGCTGGTATATAACTGGTGTACTATTATGGCCAAATTTTCTAGTCGAGCTCTTACCCTGCAGAACTCTAGTCGAGCTCTTACTCTACATAAAACTATTGATGATCACGTTTGTATGAATATTGTTGCAGCATCAGGCGAAGAGATCGGCCCGGCCAAGGGTCGCAAGGAGGGCTACTGCGGGGGCGGCAGCGCGGCGCCCTCCCCCTCCCCGGGGGGGCCGCACTCCTCCCCGCACGACGACTACGACGCCGCGCCCTCCGCCTGGCCGCGCCCGCCTTCTAGTCCTGTAAGTTGCTGAGGCATTTGGAGGAATTCAAGAGAGTTCAGAGAGTTCCTAGACTAGACGTTCCTAGTTCCTACATTAGTGGCTAAGTATACTAGATCAGGTAAGGTACGGATACGACGCAAGTGATACACGTCTGCTCAAACAGACGCATTTTATAATAATGTGTCTTTGCTGTATCTGCGCCTTCTTCTGTCTGAGTAGCCATTTAACTTTACAATTAAAATGGCGTGGATGTGACAAATGTACTTATATGAAAGTCATGAATACCTTTACAAAAATTTATTATGTGGTTTTTAAGGTAACAGAGGATGTGTGCGGTTGTGTTTTTCGCACTGGTTTTTTGTGTGTCAAAGTTTTCCAGAGTTTGCATGATTAGATGAATACATGAGATTTTTTTATCAAATTACATTCCATAACATGTTTTGCTGAGCTGTTACTTCAACCTTAGTTCAAAAATTGGCTGTGTAAAAAACTCAGTTCAAATAAAACAAAATATTTTTTTACGAGAAGAAGGGAAACATTGCATTCTGTCATACATTTCAGGTATTTAACAGTCACTTACCGCCGGAGAACTACAGATCCAAGGTTTATATCAGTTCAAAGAATAAGCATGTGTAATGAATAGTTGACCATCATTTTTAAACATTGCATGGAATATCGTCTCCATGTAACGACATGTCGCGAATATTAGCATGACATCCATACAATCATCATACAATTTTTTTTTCCAAAGTTTTTGCCCATTCAATGCATGATTATGCTATTGTAATAGTTTAGTTTTACTCGAATAATGCTTATTTTTACCGTTTTTTTTAATCAGTTTTAAATAAGCATTGTAAGTGCTGTAGATGTGAATTTTGTTAGTTATAATGTTAGATGCTTAATGCGTTTGCAGTTTGCTATGTATAAGTAGATATTTGGTGAAGGATTTTCCAAATCATTGCTGCGATAGATTTTATTCTTCAGTTAGCTTTACTACTCAGAATCCGTTAGTTTTTCTAGCGGTGCTTTAAAAACTTACCAAAAGCCTACACGACGATCTGTTGGTGCAATTGAAACTATTTTTTCCGAGGTTTCCGGAACATATTTAAAGGCAAAGCGTCCACAAGTTGTTTTTACTGTAATTCTTACTCATGTCAACAAGGATTAGTATTATTACTTTTTTACAGATTGATATTTGTTCTGCTATATTTTCTGTCTTTATAATACCAATCATGTTTAAAAAAACATTTGTTGTTTTAATTTTGTGAGAGTGTTCTAATTTTGTACTTTAGCAAGCCACCTACGAATTTCGCCTTTTCTTAATTTATTGCATTTCAGCTTATGGTGAAGTGATGGCCAGGACTTAAGCATGTATCTTTAAAGCTAGAATTGCTAGTGTTTGTGCATATTTACATGATATCATTTTATATTGGGCTGCCGAAGTCTCATTTGTTAATGTTTTTGTTTATCTTCTTTTATTCATTGTTTCTGTATTTGATAGTTCATTAACATTTTACCTTGCGCATATTAAAAAAAGTTTACAAAAACTTTGACAATCGTCGTGCTGTCTCGCTTAGATTTATTTATTTTAAGCGAGAAAGCATACGGCTCTCATGTCTTTTCAAAACGTTTCTTTATCTGCGCGAGTTATCCTATTGGAATGTTCCTTAACCGATCCAAGTTCTATACTAATAAAAAACGAACAAATCTATACTTAAAAAGACTTCGGCTTCCCCCCTGTGTCAGAGCATCCACCGCCCGCAATAACCGTCCCGATCTTATCGGCAGTTATCCCAACAGAAATCGGACTCGCTCGGCAAGCTGTACGAGATGGACGAGGCGCCCGAGCGGCGCGGCTGGGTGGAGCGGCTGCTGGCGTTCATGGAAGAGAGGAGGACGCCCATCGCCGCCTGCCCCACCATCAGCAAGCAGCCGCTCGACCTGTACCGCCTGTACCTGCTGGTGCGCGAGCGCGGCGGCTTCGTCGAGGTCAGTCTGAGACAGTTGCAGGTCCTTCCTAAGGAGTAGGCTGTCCCACCATCAGCAAACAGACGTGCTTCGGAAGAAAGTCAAAAGTCAAAAATGATTTATTCAATATAGGATACAAGATATCACTTATTGAAAGTCAATTAGACTAGTCTTATTTTGTAAAATATCCTATACTGTGAAGGCGAGGTAGTTCAGGATGCCCACCAATTGGCTCAGGTAAACAAATGTTTGCTTTGCCTTACGACACTGGTCGCGTGGCAAAACACGTTCAGCCTATGGTCCCGGCCGCAGTTGTGGTCGTTATAACCGTGGCGACAAGCTGGCCCCTTGTCAAGATGGCTTAAACATAATTTAGACTAAACGTGAGTCTAGCATAATGCCTCTTGTGGGCTCAGTCAATGAGCTGGAGCCTCTGCCTACACCTTCCTGTAATATAGGCGTGAGATTATTTATGTATGTATGTAGGAAATATTTTTTTATAACGTCACATATTTAGAGCAAATGACCACTAGCTATTCAGTTTTATGCTGTTGCAGTATGCATACCAGTAAAACGTAAGCGTATACTAATGGACCGTCGTCGGTCGACTAGAGTTTATTTGAGCGCAGGTTTCCTTATGCGTTGCTCGTGGCTGGATCATAAAGTAAATTTTTATCATAATGCTGCTGTAAACAGCTCCAGCCAATCACATAAGACTATAATATTTGTGGTTGCTGAATTGCGGGTATTGTTAAACTGGATTTGCTTTGCCTCGGTTGACTATGGCACGTTTATACCCAAGTAGCACATAAGCGTAAATTTTGACCAAAACGCTCCCTTATGCAGTCACGAGCTTTAATGTAGATGTACTAGAGACTAAAAGGAGTCTAGTGGCTGTATAATAGCAATTTAATACACCACTAAACAGAACAACTGTATAATAGCTGCACACAGGCAGAAAATACACTAAATACTTTTTAATATAATAATAAGAAACCATTGTAAAGCCCTTAGTTCCATAATATACTACTAGTTGGTTTGGACGATCAAAGCTGGTTAAGCCTTGTATAGAGTCATAAACTAAAACCCCTTTCAAGCTGTGAGATGTATAAGGGGATAAAATATTGCCATTAGCTTGTTTATGGCGATCACTATTTCTATTATAAAGCCACCTGTCAAGCTTGATAGCAGCCGACTAGAAGATTTGCTAGAGTATCCACTACAGTTGTTAGCTTTATAATGGCGTCATATGAGTGCATCAGCTGTACAGGGGTTTTGCTGTAGTACATTCAAGTTCCAAAACTTTATGTATTTATATCAGCCATTATACAGCCCTTGGAGTTAATGAAGAATTGACGGAGAATAAAAGTATCATAATTTCATAACCTCTAAACGTTAAAATTACCGAAAAAGCTTATGGGCTAGTCTAATACATGCCATCCTATTAATGATCGTTTGATTGGATATAAACAATGCAAAAACTGGATTTTAATACCTGTACAGGTCCATCTAAAAAGGTTTTACTCAAATATTGATAGAACCCTAAAATAATTTAATTTATACTCTCAATTTACACCTATAAACAGTCCTTGCACTACCAGAGACTCATTGTACAGCAACCGTAAGGGTATCAGCTGTTAAATAGAAATAATTTCATTATTAAACAGCAAAATGGATTTGAAGAGAGTTAAGTAAGAACAAATGCTTTAAAAGAAATAACGCCATTTTTTTTTACAGCATAACCTAAAAAATTAACACCAAAATATTGATATTTGATAAATTTATGTTGATATTCTAGTGCTAGTAAAGAAAAAACATGCTTTGAATTGTTTGCAAGCAGATAATATCATAGTAAATTAAAAAACAAAAATTTTCATTTCAGACATCGTATTTATTTTGTGTTATTATTTAGTAAATATTGAATTTTACTAGGGCGCGTGTATAAATTGACCATAATTACCCTATAAAATAACAATAAAATTTCAAGCGCAGTACAATTTATATATTATAACTACTAAAATAATCAAAAACACATAACTTGATAACTGTCAATAAACTTATAAATTTAACCACCATTACACTTTAAACACAACTTCACTAACACATTGCTCTCTCCTTCTATTTTAATAAAACAACAAAGCATGATAGATTACTAAATAAAAAAGCTATAAAACATCATCTTCGTTCATTCATTCATTCATCTCGCTGTATGAGAGAATTCAAATAGTCTTCGTTAAGAGTGAGAGATAAGCTTACGCCCCTGTACAGTCATTATGGAGCCCATTATATGGTTAATCCTGCCATTAAACAGCTACTGTAAAGCAAAGGGCTATTCATTATACTGTTATCCAGCCTTTGTAATGCTTAGGGCTGGTTAATTTGGGGCCAAATTCGGCATTATAAAGGCTGTATAGCCAGCTATACAGCCACTATACAGCCAGCTTATACAGCTCCTAGTATCAAAATTTCCATTATAAAGCCATAATGCAGCGATGTGTGCTAGTTGGGTAATAGACTAGGTTTGCTAGTCTAATACTTATTATTTAAAAAAATATGTTCAAGTAATTCGAAATAAGACAGAAATTCACTTTACTGCATACTTCAAGATAGTGATGGCGTAGCCACCAATTAATAGAAATGTGAGGCTAGAACAATATTCAACTTTTGGTCACCTATAATTTTATTCCAAATACAGTTATATATACCAAACACAATACCTCATATTACAGGTGACGAAAAACAAAACGTGGAAAGACATCGCCGGTCTACTAGGCATCGGTGCATCATCATCGGCTGCATACACTCTTCGGAAGCACTACACTAAGAATCTGCTCGCGTACGAGTGCCACTTCGACCGCGGCGGGATCGACCCGCAGCCCATCATCAACCAGGTCGAGGCCTCTACCAAGAAGAAGAGCGGGAAAGCTAATAGCAATGCTAATGCAGGTTGGTACACGTTTTACCTATTATTGTATCCATGTGTAGAGTATTAATCCTTGGGTTTGGCGAAGATGCATATCACTTATTGTGTTGCAGTTAGACTAATTTGGTCGATTAACTGCAACTTAACCCGTGAGGAAGTTAACTCTCGTGTATAGTGGCATGAATTATGTGAATTCACTTGAGAAACGTATCTTGATATTCTCATATTTTAATAATCTCGCACATCTTTAGGCGTTTATCAAACAGACGGTACTAGAGCTAGCTAGAGCGCTAGCTATCGATATTACGATACTAACCCTGTTATTCAAAAAAAGTTAAATAGTTATTTGACGTATGTCAATTTAGACTGGATGTCACGTATTTACCATACAACAAACCAGAGAAGTAGACCTCCAGTAAGGCTACTTAAAATTTACTGTATCTTTATGAATAAGACCGTAAGAAGTTAGAGAGTCCCATACAAAATCAAAGCTAAAAAATGTCTGCGTAAACAATGCTTGTCAAACGTGTTTACGTTGACCCTGTCACACTTAGCTTTGATCTCTCTCTAGTATCATTATCTATGGCTAGCGCCGTCTGTTTGACGGTTTCGGAGCACAGTGTAACGTGAGTATGTTTGTGACACTTCAGCAGGGTCGTCGACGGCGGCGGAGTCGTTCGGCGGCGGCGCGGCGCCCGCCCCGCTGGACGGGTACGGCGCGCCCTACCAGGGCTACCCGCCGCAGGCCGCGCCCGCGCAGGGTGAGTCACCATCACCAACACGCGCACACGCGCACATTCACTTTATACTGCTGGTTTCATATGTATATAGACTGTGCTGCTGCTTGGTTTAAGGCGGTTCAGGAGGGTGTGGCGCCTATTTTTTTATTAATTGAAAAACTTCTTTATCATAAAATAAACGAATACTTACTTTGGCCATTTAAAACGCTCCACACCCTTCTGAATCGCTTTAGCAAAATCTCCTAAAACCATCTTATTTGGCCGAACTTTAGCAGCTGTGTAAGTTCATTTAGGAATAGGGAATTTTCAGTTTTGTTTGAAAAAAAAAAAAGTTTAATTACTATAATATCTAGGGCGGCTTGACAATTTTGATATATAGAAATTGTTGGGAACTGTTTATTAAAAAATCACAATTCAGTACACTGCTGATTTTTTTTCGGAAAAATTAGATGGTACTTTGAGATTTTGTTAAGCGAAGCAGTCGTGTACTTCATTTCGTACAGAATCCTTTATGGAATTTTGTAAATATGTGGCTTACTTTAAAAGTAACTTGAATTTGTTGTTTTTAATTTAACCAAAAAAATAATACAAATTCAAGTTAACTAGCTCTAGCCTGTGGGAGTGTCTAGTGACCACATAGTGATAGTTCTGTTCATATAGCGTCACTAATTACAAACTAACTGCACAGTGTGTTTCCTCGGCGCTGTACAATGCCTTTTAGTCTTCTGCCTTTGCACTCGGGACCTGATCTGTACCTTTCTTATTTTGTACAAGACTTTTCTTGCAATTTATAGACGTAAGAAGAGCAAGTGTATCTGTAGGGGAGTTGAAAGTAACTCCTTAGTAGCACGGTTAGAAACGGCTTGGTATCAGCACTGAAAAAGTCAGCCAAACTCAAAATAGTAAAAATTCTACTAGCGGTAACTCTTTTGTATTATGTCGCATTTTGTAAAATAAAATATTAACACAGCCGTTTGTCGGCGTTGCAGTTACCATGGCATAGAGATTTTACTTATGGATTGAGTGAAACTAAACTCTTTTTAGAAATGCGATATGATCCAAACAGCCATGACGATGGCAGGTACCGAGTGCTACGGCGCGTAGGCTGATCGCTAGATATCGCGACATACAAACCACAATACGATGTGTCCGGGGCTTCTTGATCTGTTTGTTTCATGCTGATTTTTTAATATATTTTTGACGATTTTTTATCGTTTGTGATGTTTCGGCGATTCTTTTCGATTTCTTTGACTTTTTCATTTGGGTTTGTTTTATAATTTTTTTAAATCTTCATATGTGGCATCTCGGGTATTTGTGAATATGTCCTTAACCACTAAACTGTGTGTCTGTCATGTGTGTAACTAACAAATCATTTCATTAAACTCAGTTTTTTATCTTATCTTTGTATTCTTTAAAATTATATTAGATAGAAGAAAAAACTTATAACCACATAAAACGCGCTATATGAAAAAAAAAGCAAGTGACCGAATCGTGACAAATTCGATGGCCTCTGACTAGGGCCGGGGATCAACGTATTTTGTAAAAAGTGGCTATAGCACATGTACAGTGTAAAAGAGTATAAAATGGTTGTAGGCGTCGGGCCGGGCGGCGACAACTTGGCGGCGTCAAACCCCTTCGACGAACCGCCGGGGCCGAGACGACCCCCAGGTATATAACCTGACCCTATAGGTTGCTGTTTTTATGGTTTTGTTAAACTACCTAGTACCCCCTCGCTTCTGGGGTTACCTAACGATTATGTGAGATGTTTAAAATGTACTAAAAACAGTACACCTAAAGCCGTACTAAAATATGCCTAGAATCTTTGTGTAAGAGTACTCGCTGCTGCAGATGAACACTACACAGTTTTTGCAACAGCATTGTAATATCAAATAAGCTTGATTGAGTGAAAACTACACCAGATTAGTCATGTAATATAGGTACTGTTGCTTGTCAATAGATAGTTAAGTCGATTACACCGCGTATAGGAAGGGTAAAATTGGTTAAATTATAGCATAAATGAAATGTTTAGAACCATTTAAAACGAAACTACGATTACTAATTATTGTGTTTCTTTTTTAGTGACACAATAATGTTACAGAAATTATCGGACTTCCACCTTGCTACTGACCCATCGACGTTGCAAATATGTTTAACTTTGATTTTAGACCAAAACCCTGATACAAAATGAATGAAACTATGACTAGTTCTATAATGTTTAAGTTCTAGAAGAGTATTTAGATTATCTCACATAATCGTTACGTTTAAATCAGTTCATGCTGAGTATTATTCTGTAGGCTTCTTTGGTTTTCATTTGCGTAGCGTGCATGATTTGATTGGCCGTGTCTCAAACTGCTGATACCTTTCAAAGATTTTTGGTGCGACCTTTTGAGTTCGGCTGATTGTTAAGACAACACTTTGTGTAATTATAACATACTAATCTTATGCATGTTTTATTTATGCCTTTAAAGCGGTTTGTGGTCTATGTTATACAAGATTTAGAGAAATATCTACGCAATAACTATGTAGTTAAAGTATGCTTTAACATTTCGTTAGATATTGTGCTAAATAAGGAGTTGTAGCATGGATTTAGTTTTGCGTTCTATCTCATATTGTAACAACAAGTTGATTGTATCGTTTGCATCGTTACAGGTTACCAGCAAGGTTACGGCTACGAGTACGGATCGCCCTATCCCTCCAATAGGCCCGTGTACCCTCCTTACGGACCAGAAGGCGATAGGTAAGTCGGTTGTTTTACTATAAATCTTATATGTTTTTGTTTTTTTCTATATTTGGGTTATGGAACAGAGACTTCAATAAGATAAAATAATCTGGACTAAAAGATCTTGATAGATCTTCTATTTTACAGACAGGCACTTTCAGTAAAAAAAAGTGCATCAAAAAGCGAGACTGAGTCATAGACTCATAGTACATCACTTAAAAGTGACACAATGTATGAAATTGAGGTCTGCACAGCATTTTATCGTTGCGAAAATGTAGTTTGTGGAAAGTGCTACAGCGCATTTTACCTCTGGGCTAGGTTGAATGAATTATTTCTTTACGTAAGAAAATACAAAAACATAAGTTGTCAAAAAGCGACCTTATCACTTCAAGCGATTTCTTCTAGATAACATGTTGAACCTGGCGATTAAGTTTTTCTAGTACTTTTTGTGTGTGTTTCGTTTTATTCGAAATTATAATGTTTACCTCCTCTGTATGTAATAATGAAAGTAAATGAATCGCTCGCGTTCCCCAGGGGCTACAACGCGGGCCCGGGCGGCGAGTACCGCTACGGCGGCGCGGGCTACGCGGGCGGCTACCGCGGCGGCGCGCCGCCCGCGCCCGGCACGCCGCCGCCCGCGCAGCCCTACCCCGACTACTACCGCGCGCCGCCGCCCGCGCCGCACGCCGCGCCGCCCGCGCAGCACCCGCCCCACCCGCCGCACCCGCCGCATCCCAACCATCAGCCGCCTATTGAGGTTTGTTTAGTGTGTATGTCTGCAGCTTGATGGGTTCAAGTTGTAACGGCTGAGCTGCCCCGGTAGTCTGTTTTTCAGTATTGATTGATTGAGATTAGGGTGATTTGTAGGAATAACTCTAGTTTTGTTCAAGTTAGCCGCGATCTCGAGCGGGCCTAAGCGCTTTGCGAATAACTGAGCTTTTGGCAGTGTTAAAAGGAACTAACCAATTTCTTTCGATGCATCTATCTAGGAAATTATGTTTATTCTCCCTGTGTTAACTACGTTGGAGCAATTCTACGTTGTAGAATTTGACTCGTACTATCTCCGTGGAAGCACTAGTAGTCGTAGATTTACATCACAAGACAATCGCCCTGCCGATTGTTTGGCCCTCGCTTAATATATGGCGCTGCGCTTAGACCCTCTTGAAACAAAGACATGACGGCATGTAATTTTTGAAACTGAAAATAGTGTTTGACCGACAATAAGCGCTCTCGTCGGTCAGATTGTCAAACGTACGCGCATGCCTAATCATCAGCGCTGCATTATTACGTGTTCATATATTTACTTAGATATAGCTATGTCCGACCGACGCGACGTCAGCGCTGACCATCGGTCGAGCACTATTTGCAGCCTAAACTATGGACACGAGTTTTATCTAGTACCTAGGGTTACATTATGTTGATACTATATTTCCGTTATATTTTAAAGTAAAAAATTATGTATTGACTAATTTCAGGAGCATGTTTATATATATCGGATTGTTGAATTACTAGACATATTGATTATAAAACTGAATGCATATTTATGCCTTTCTGTAGTATTTGAAACTCATGAATTGATTTAACCTTGTGTAGTCTTTTAGCAAAACCTGTCTTGCATGGCCTAGCTAGCCTAATATGATACTTTGTTTGTATTTGTCCCTATCTAGTGATCTCGTAGCTTTTAAATCAGTCTATTGGTCTTATTTATTTGGAACAAGCTCCAAGATTACCGTTGGAGATAATGTGAGTCAAAAAAATAAACATGCCAGGTATTGATGAAAATCTTACCAACGAACTAGCTAATATTCATGTTTTATTTTTTTTATTTTTAAGAGGAAGAAAATCACTTTTACTTTCAATTAGGGCAAAACCTGTTTCACAAAAATAACTGCATTCAAGTCAGAGAATATTAAAGCCGGCTAGAGTAGAGAGTACAGAGCAACAATAAATCTGTGTAGATACCGAGTGCAGCAGCGCCGGCGCAAGTAAACATATTGGGCTCGCAGCTCGCGCGGCAGCTGGTGGCGCCGCTGCCGCCGCCGCCCCGCCCTTACGTACGACCAACCGTTTGTACCGCGCACTCTGCCCTGCCGCTTCCAACGAAATATACCTACCCACCCAGCCGAGCTAGGAGATTGTTTCTGAAAGGCTGCTAATAGTACTTGACCGACGTTTAGCGCTCACGACGGTAGGACGTAGCTCTAACTATGCAACCGTAGCTGTACCCGCGTAGCTAATCATCAGTACTCAATTTACGCGTTTATACATTTGCGTAGTTAGCTACGTACGACCGACGTCAGCGCTGATCGTCGGTTGAGCTCTATTGGCAGCCTAAGGGTTGACTCGAGAATGCTTTGTAATAATAATAGTATGTCGGGTTAATCTAGATTAAAATAATAATAGGTACCGCCTTGTCAAACAATGTTGGATCTTCTTAAAAAAATATTAACTGTTTCTCTTCGAATGTTTTTTCTATGTACTCAATTGTTTCTTAATTCCTGTTAAAACATAACATTAAAGAACTAAAAACTATTTGGATAATCTCAAACGGCATCATCAATCAATACATAGTATAAAACAAAGTCGCTTTCCGCGTCTTTCCCTATGTCTAGTATGTAGGCTTATATCTTTAAAAATGCAACGGATAATGATTCGTTTTTTTTTAATAGATAGTGATTCAAGAGGCAGGTTTATAAGTATAAAACATGCATAAAATAGTAAAAGGTTAGGCGGTACGTAAGTTCATCGGGTCGACTAGTATAAAATAAATACAAAGAAATTGTGTAAAAATCATTCCGAAATATTTACGTTAAAAGTTTTTAAGAAAGCATTCGACGGTCAAATCCCCATAAATACAAAGACAATCCCCGCGCTCGGACGCTAATTGGCAATTCACAATAAGGTCTGTTCTGTGTACAGAAATCATCTCACAGCACCTGGCCAGTGGCCACGTCGGCTCTATTCATCAGAGGTTTTGGAATCTCATCCAATAATATCACACGCAGCTTGACAAAATTATGACACCTTGTTTTTTTATTTTTATTTTTTTGGTTTTAATTTTTTTTTTCTATCTTTCATTTGGCTTTCGTCACCGCGCGTGCGGCAGCCGAGACCTGGCTGGGCCTTTTTTTTTAAATAACCCAAAATTTCAAAATCTAAACGTGGAAGTTAAGGTTTAGAGTGTGTGGTGGCGGCTTTGTATTGGTCACATAATTACATTTGCATGCATTATCACGCATATCATGTTAGCTTAGCAATATGTTGGTTGTGCTTGCGTTTTGTTGCTAAAGTTATATTAAATAAACTATAAGTAACGAAACGCTCGCTATAAAATCTTGGCTTTTTTATGTGCAATATTGATAAGTTTGTTTTATATATCTATAAATGTATCCTTTGTAGTTGTTACAGCGGTGGGTATAAGTAAAGACTGCCGTATTATAACTAAAATTTCGCTCATCAATGCTGATCAAGATTGTTATAATCAGGCGAGCGACTTCTATTCAAATGAAAAAATTAAAATATTTATACACGGTGCACGCTCAGATCACATGGTTTTATACAGCACAACCATATTGTTTCTACTCCGCAAACCAACTGCTAATCGTGTCGGGCCCGGTTTTATGTCGGATGTTTTATAAGCAAAACATTTTATAGGAAGGTATGTAACTCGGTTATGTACGAGGATCAAGTGGATAATATTAATGTAAATTTTGCAATCGATTTAAAATCGCGTCCGACAGCCGACAAGTGGGAACGGGGGTTAAAACAAAATGGTTCCAGTCGTGCCCCAATGTTATGGTTTTCTACATGACGGTGCCGTCATCTAGCGGTCAATGACGGCATCCAAAAAACCGACGCCACTATTTAACTAGATGACGGCACCGCCTTTGGAGAAAACCATAAATATTAAATCACTACTGACGAGCAATTATCACGAAACCATCCGTTTACAGTACGGCGGCGGCAAGCCCGTTCCAGGCGGTAGCCCGGCGCAAGCGGGCGCGCCGCGGCGGCACCCGGACTTCGCCGGCAAAGACGGCGCGGCGTACGGCGGGCCGGCGTGGCGCGGACAGTTCCGCGGCGGCCCGGCGCCGCCGGCGGCGTGGCGGCCCGGCCAGCCCGGCGCGCCGCAGCCCTGGCCCTACCAGCACCCGCCGCATCCTCCCCACCAACAGCATCAGCCTCCGCAACCGGTAAGTTTTACATTTTGTTGGTTTTTGGTTGGCTTTTGATGGCTATTTTATCATATTTTTATAGCACTTTCTTTTGTTTTAGTGATAATTATCTTAGTCTTAAATTTTTATATACGAAAAATATCAGTGTTTAAATCCTTTTAATATGTATTGTCCTCTAAAATCATAAGATCTTGGATAATTTGATGCTATCGTTACGCTTATTTTCACCATTCATCAATTGCATTTTGCCTCTGCTATTTTCGTTACCGGCAATATTAGTCTGGCCAAATATTCACTCATTTATTCTTGGACGATTGACACCTCACCATTTGCCTCTCTACTCGAGATATATGTAGTTAGCATTCTTGTTTGTTACTAACAATATTTATCTTTAAGCTATCAGGGTTCCCACACATATCTGCGAATTCGCATAGCTTACGAAACATTTGCGAAAAATTTGCATACAAAATGTCAAATATCACACCACATCGCAGTTATGTGTTGGAGCTCTATGCATCGTTGTGTTGTGTAAGCACTTTCACCCCACATCCCTCGCCGCCACCATATCAGCACGTGTGAGTAACGCTTGTGGTCCATAGGGGCAGCCGGCGTGGGGCGCCGCGCCCGCCAGGCCGCCGGCGGAGCCCTACCCGCCTCCCACCGCGCCCTCGCCTGTAAGTTACACCCTCACTTCGTACACTTTTCATTGTTCATTCTCAAAGAACAAGTCTATTCATCTACAAACTCACTCGACATTTTGTTTCACTGAATTTTAACCACTGCTTTTCTGATATAATAGTTTTATTTGAATCATCTTGTGATGTATTTATGATGGAGTGTATCTAAAGAAGTGCATGTTTGTTCCTCAGGGCGTGTCGTCGAGCCTGCCGGCGGGCACGCTGAAGCGCGAGCTGACGTTCCCGGCGGAGTGCGTGGAGGCGGCGGCGCCGGCGGCGGACAAGCGGCGCCGCCTGGCCCGCGCCGACGTCGCGCCCGTCGACGCCTGGCGCCTCGTCATGGCGCTCAAGTCCGGACTGCTCGCCGAGACCTGCTGGGCGCTCGACGTCCTCAACATCCTGCTGTTCGACGACTCCTGCGTGCCCTACTTCGGTCTCCAGCACCTGCCCGGCCTGCTGGACCTGCTGCTCGACCACTTCCACAAGGCCGTCGCCGACGTGTTCGACGCGCCCGCGCCCCCGCCCGCGCCCTGGTGGGCCGCCCCCACGCCCCCGCCGCCCGCCGCCGAGCCCGCGCCGCGTCCGCTCACGCCGCCGCCGCCCGCCGACCGCGTCGCGCTGCTCTCCGGCGAGAACTTCACGATGATGTCCCGGCGGCGCGCGCCCGTGCTCGTGCGCGACGACGAGCTGTTCGCGCCCGCCTCGCCCGCCGAGCCCGCGCGGCCCGAGGACGAGGCGCTGGAGCCCTGGGCGCCGCGCCCCGCCGCGCCGCCGCTGCCCCCGCCGCCCGCCGACCTCGTGCCGCTGCCTGTCGTGCGCGTGCTGCCCTCGCGCCGCGCCGAGTGTCCTCTCGCCGCCGCCGCCGAGCCGCCGCCCGCCGCGACACCTGCCGCCGCGCCCTCGCCGCCCGCGCGGGACCCCACCGCCGACAACCACGACAGCGAGCCCATGGAGCTGGAGCCGGCGGCGAGCGGCTCCCCGCCCCCCGCCGCGCCCGCGCCCGCGCCCGCCCCGCGGCTGGCCGTGCGCGACCCGGCCGGCGTGCTGCGGCGCCGGCGGCTGCGCGAGCTGGAGGACGAGTGCTACACGCGCGACGAGCCCGCGCTCTGCGAGCTGGACGCGGCGCGCGACGCGCTCGCCCGCCGCTGCCTCGCGCTCTCCAACATCCTGCGCTCGCTGACCTTCGTGCCCGGCAACGAGGGCGAGTTCTCCCGCTCCGGCGCCTTCCTCGCGCTCGCGGGCCGCCTGCTGCTGCTGCACCACGAGCACGCGCCGCGCGCCGCCCGCGGGTACGGCGAGCCGGCTAGCGGAGCGGCCAGTGTCGGCGGCGGCGCGCGCGACGAGTGGTGGTGGGACGCGCTGCAGCAGCTGCGCGAGGACGCGCTGGTGGCGTGCGCCAACATCGCGGGCGGCGTGGAGCTGCAGGCGCAGCCGGAGGCGGTGGCGCGCCCGCTGCTGGACGGGCTGCTGCACTGGGCCGTGTGCGGCGCGGCCGTGGCGGGCGACGCGCCCCCGCACGCGCCGCCCTCGTCGCCGCTCTCCCCGCGGCGGCTCGCACTAGAGGCACTCTGCAAGCTGTGCGTGTCGGACGGCAACGTGGACCTGGTGCTGGCGACGCCGCCGCGCGAGCGCGTGTCGCTGCTGTGCGCGGGGCTGGCGCGCGACCTGTGCCGCCCCGAGCGGCCCGTGGTGCGCGAGTTCGCAGTGAACCTGCTGCACTACGTGGCGGGCGCGGGCTCGGGCGCGGCGCGCGAGGTGGCGCTGCACGCGCC